>JAOVYX010014567.1:0-31739 GCA_035668315.1 Drosera spatulata
TTATATACACATCAAACACAGCATATACACATCCCAAAGCATGCACGGACGTGTTTGAATCATGTGAATGATTAAAAAAGATGTATCGAACGAGTGAGGTTACTTCGAACGTGTTTGGTTTTCTTATGCACACGATCGCACGAACGGATCCTTTGTCGCCCTCTAGACGATCTGCCAATGTTGAATCTTCTCCCAGCCTGCTGCTGCCTTCGTCTTGATGATCGTGAAGATGATGAAGGTGATGGAATGATGATAATGATGTTGATGTTGATGATGTTGATGATGATGATGATGATGATGATGTCCTGGTTACAGTGGCTGCGGAAGAAGTGTTGATCGTGGTGGTAGCTGGTGGACGAAGGCGGCAGGTACGAGTGGAAGGAATGCTGGGAGTGGTGGCGGACAATGGTGGGAGTGGGAGAGAAGAGTGGAGGGAAAAGGAAGAAAAGGGAAGGGTAATGGGGGAGTTAGGTGTGGTGGGTTTAAACCCACGTTTCGTCCCACGAAACGTCTCGTTCAGTCCATTATTCACCCAAATCTCGCAATATTAATCCACGAAAATTTTATTTGCATCGATAGATTTATCCCGTGTATGAAAATATGACCTCCCGAGTCATAATTCTTTGTTTTTGGGATTAAATCGATAGTCCTTACGCGCAACGTTTATAACGTTATAACATAACGTTATTTATTCGTAACGTTTATTGGCGCGTTCAACCAATCATCCCAAATATTCCATCATCACATTTGATTTAGTTAATCAAATATTTTCATAGATTTAAATATATAACCTTTTGGCACGATTTATTTTAAAATCGTTATGTTATGTATTCGTCTCAAAACTTCCCAAAATTTTCGGGTATTACACGAAACTCAGATCTCATATGAAAAACTGGAGCCAAGCCATCCCAAGGATTTGGGATTAAAGTCTAAGCAAGGCTTTTAGCAAAAGCAAGAAGAATTAAGATAAAATCTTAGTTGTCGAGAAAGAAAAAAAAACCCACATTATTATCAAGGCAAAGACTCATACTTAAAATAAAAGTTCTGATATAGAAGTCGAGACATCCTTGAAAAGGAACAAAGTCAACCAAGACATAATTTGGGAAAGAATCAAGACGAACGAACGAATTGGACAACTCGGTTGACAGTAAAAAGAAGACAATTTCACGTTTCGATTCATGCAACTCGGAAAAAAACAAACGACTTTTATAGCCGACTTGAAGCAACTCGACCAAGAAACTCGGGGACTTACTAATGAGCACAAAAATAATGGTTCTAATTATCTTGTTATTATTATTGTAAAGATATGATGTAGATAATGAATAAGGGGATTTTAGGGGATAATAATTAGAATAAAGACTTTAACATAAGATAACCTTATTCCCATATATAAGATATACTCGTAATAAACTTTTTATTTAAAATCCCCTACAGATATAACTATCTTATATCTTGTAAAAACGATAAATATAGGGATACAAGGTATACACCCCCTAAATTTACAATCCCATAACATAATATTCCACACATAATACAAATTATTGGTTTTCTCTAATGGTTTTGGTCTTTGTCTGATGATCGTGCGATCACATTCATCATCTAGATCCTCGATCGAACGATCTTATGACTCTTTTTTATACAAACAGGTACAAATGTCGTTTTGTCTCTGAGTTATAGTTCATAATATATAATGTGTTTGATGTTTCACGATAAATTTATAAAAAAAATATTTTTTGCTCGTTCCGCGGATTGTTCGTAGTTTTATCATCTTTTTGGTGTATGTGTATAAGGAGTGCAACTTTTTTGCAACGTATGAAGTACTTTATATTATATCAACTCATACCAGTAGCATTTTTCTTTCTATTCTTTTTTTCATATGACTTCAAGGATATTTTTATCTTTTCATACAAAATCAACACACATAAAAATTTTCGTAAAACATCAACGATTACGTTTACTCCCTCTGTTCGAAAAAAATTATAATAATTTTTTATAATTGTTCGTCCCACAAAAAATACAACCTTATTAAAAAAAATAAATTTGGAATCAAAATTACTCAATCACCCATACTTTTACTTCATGTCACATTAATACTCTTCACTATTATTTTTCTCATCCATTCTCTACCACTCACCTACGAGGACAAGGGGGTTATTTGCTTTATATTCAACTCAATTTTTATATGCATGAATGGTCAACACGTTACAATTTTTTCTGAACGAAAGGAATATTATAATATAAAAAATACAAAAAATTAAAATATTATATCTGTATTGAAACGGGGAGTAAAAAGAAAGTGACGTCTTCATGTTTTAGTGTTTAGTACCAACGAGGACATATCGATCACGATTATTTATCGGGTCAATGATTCGGCTACAGCCTGGAGATGAACTGGGCCCAACTAGACGGCCCAACTAAGAGAGCTCACTACGTGTGAAATGGATCGGACTCGTCCAAACAAGTGTAATGGTAAAAATTGCCTTGGAAACAGTGTACATGAAAATCTCGCTAGTCGCCACCGATACGGCCACGATTCCTGAAAATTTTGCGAACCGGTCCGGTTCATGTGACGTAAGCGTCTACGTGGTTCCTCCGTCCCCTCTGACGAACATTCCCTTCTCTCTCTAAACTTTCCCCCCTTCATTTCAACCCCTCCACTTCCTTTCATTCCCTTCCATTTCGTTCCCGTTCCCCATCACACACAAAAATCCCCAACCCCTCGCCGCCGCCGCCGACTAGTCTGCCGGAGGCGATCGATTCACGCCGAGGACTCAAAATTCCGTCATATGCGTTTGCTGTCTCGGCCAGGATACTTGGCAACCATGGCGGAGGAGATCGCAACTAACGCCGCTGCAGCTGAAACTGCGGCCGGGAAGACGACGACGAAGTCTCGGTGGCCGTCGTTGTTGAGGTGGATTCCGACTTCCACCGATCACATCATCGCCGCCGAAAAACGCCTCCTCTCGTTAGTCAGGTCTAAAGATAATCGAAATTGATTTCGTATATTATGTTCTTGATTCGATTTATGAGAGTGAAATTTGATGTGTTTCGAAATAGATTGGATCGTGATGAATGTGATATGTTTGATATTGATGGCGGATTGTGAAATGATTTTCTCGATTTCAATGAGTAGATATCGGACGATTCATGAGTGGATTGTGTGATGAAATTGCCGATTCGGTATTAAGTTCTCAATTATGTAATTCTAATTCGCGCGAATTTGGAAATCAGTTATTGTTGGTGGATTGAACCTCAAAATGATCGTCTCGATTTGTATATATTGCTGATTAGATGAAGGTGGAGTGTTCTTTTGGGTGATGTTGATTTTGATGTTGATATGGTGCTTGAGTGCTTCATTCTATGTGTGTTGCTTATTTGTATGTGTGTGGTGAAATGTGTTGTTGGATTACAGAACACCTTATGTGCAAGAGCAAGTTAACATAGGCTCGGGGCCACCTGGTTCCAAGATCAGGTGGTTTCGGTCTACGAGCAATGAGCCGAGGTTCATCAACACCGTTACGTTTGCTAGTGCGGCTGATTCTCCCACCCTGGTTATGGTGCATGGATACGGTGCGTCACAGGGGTTCTTCTTTCGGAATTTCGACTCGCTCGCCAGCAAGTTCAGGGTCATTGCGATGGATCAGCTTGGGTATGCTGATGCACATATTCTTGTTTGTTGTTGTTTATGGTTTTTGGGTTTCTTGAAATGCTGTTGCCCATGTTTGACAACTGCAAAAGTAATATGTTTTGGATTCTCAATTTCTTATCTACAGTGTGATCAATTATATTACCATCTAATTTGGAAACTGATTCAGTTGCTGACTATCATTTTGATATCAGTGTATCGGATGCATTATTGTTCCATCTGATCTGTTCTTTCCGGATGTATTTTCTCAAACAGTCATGAATATTTTGTCGTCAAATTTGATACTTCGCTAAGGTTTCCCTGCTGATCAGTAATTTCTCTACTTGCAGATGGGGTGGATCCAGCAGGCCTGATTTCACTTGCAAGAGCACTGAAGGTTAGCTTAGCTTGACTTTGATCAATATAAAAGTGTCTGGAGATAGTTATTAGAACCCCTTAAGTTATCGTCAAGGGATGCCATCCCTTTATACAAAAAATTGAAAAGGTTCACGAGTATCCTGCACTCTCTTGCATTTTTCTAATAATCTGCTTTCCCACCAACAATGTTACAGAGACTGAAGCGTGGTTTATTGATTCTTTTGAGGAGTGGCGAAAAGCCAAGAACCTCAGTAATTTTATTCTTCTCGGACATTCATTTGGAGGATATGTTGCAGCCAAGTATGCAATTAAGGTGAGAATATTCTTCACTTCTTATGTTTAAACTTGGTTTTGGTAATTGAATATTGTCCGATAGTTGATCTAGTGCACCGACTCCTGTTTTTCTTTTTCAGCACCCTGAACATGTAAAACACTTTATTTTAGTCGGTCCAGCAGGATTCTCAGCAGAAACCGAAATGTCAGAGCGCCTTGTGCAGTTTAGAGCAACCTGGAAAGGAGCTATTCTTAATCATCTCTGGGAATCTAATTTTACTCCTCAAAAGATCATCCGGTAATTATCCTTGTTCATTTTCTGCTCTGTTGCTTTAGATGAAGCACCTCCATTAATGAGGATCTGAACTATATGTATGCTTCTGATTTGAATATACTTCTCTATGGGTAGTAAAGTTTTGCTTTGCTTGTCACTTTACAATTGCATGTTTTAAGGCTTTGGGATATGGTGCATTAAACACTATTTGTTGCAATATCTATACTTGCTTGACATTTTGCATTTTATAAGACCTGTTTTTAATTTGTTCAACTGCTTCCATGCTTTTGGTTCTGCACTCGATTGATGATGCTCATTATCTGCAGAGGTCTAGGACCATGGGGTCCGGATATGGTTCGCAGATACACGAGCGCCAGGTTTGGGTCATATTCAAGTGGTGATACGTTAAAAGAGGATGAATCAAATTTGTTAACAGGTGCTTCTTAGCAAGTGGTCTTTGGATTCTGCTGATTTTAGAAAGGCATGCTTAGTCATTGAAATAATCATGTGTCTAAATTTTGCTGAACTTTTGGTTATGTTCTTTCATTGCAGACTATGTGTACCACACATTAGCGGCGAAAGCCAGTGGAGAGCTGTGCCTTAAATACATATTCTCCTTTGGAGCATTCGCTCGGAAGCCTCTTCTGCATATGTCTGTTGTTGAATCTCGATTTCTCACCCTTTATTTAATATGTTCTGTCACTTTGGTGGTTCCGGCAGTCATAGAAAATATATAGTATCTGGCACTTTAGTTACAACTAAATGTCTTCTCCTCTTTGGCTGCAGCGCATCAGAATGGAAAGTGCCTACCACATTCATTTACGGTACTGATGATTGGATGAACTACCAAGGAGCCCAAGAAGCTCGGAAACAAATGAAAGTTCCCTGTGAAATCGTTAGGGTCCCTCAGGTAAGTCTCCCCCTGTTTCCTTCATTTACTTTTGTTGTCGCTAAACACCCATTGCAAAATGGTTTGGTTCTTGTGGAAAGCCTACTGATGGATCACCGGTGGTGTATATTTCAGGGCGGTCATTTTGTATTTATAGACAACCCTAAGGGATTCCACGCAGCTGTATTTTACGCCTGCCGCAGATTCCTATCACCGGATCCTGATCACGAATCTCTCCCCGAAGGGCTGACATCTGCATAAGGAAAGATGTATGTAACATTGTAACCTTGTGTAATTTATATGTATATGTAAGGATATATGTTCCGAGTCCATATAGAGAAGCTAAATCATGCCCCTTCTGTTCCATGGGGGCCATTTACATGTATTTATTGTGACATTCTTGTTGTATAATCAACAGTTGAAATCACATAGCCAAGTGGTTTGAACATAAGGGAAATGGAGCAAAGTTTCACATTTTCACCTTGCTGTTTGCTATTGTCTATTCGACAGCTTAATATCTTCCTCCCGAGTTCTGCTTTTGTCTATTCTCCTCCTCGGAGACCAAGTGTTGGGTTTTTTATGTTGCTCCTCCATTGTGTGATCGCAATTCTGTTGAGATTATTGTTTCTGTGAAAATCTTATAAATCATTGCGATATTTCGAGCTTCAGGTTAGCAGCCGATGAGAAAGCTCATTGCTCTTGAAAGGTTGTTTAACCATATGATGCCATCAAGTCACGTTATCGATAATCAAATTGCCTCGGTAGGTTCGAACATGACTCTAGATATCGTTCTCACCTCAATGTCCTTTAGATTCCAAATCTACAAGGGATGCCTCTTCCCAATGCCGCCCCTCCTTATAGTCGGGTGATCACTCTACGGTTGTTACGTTTATTGCATAAAAGCGTGCTTCCGGTGTATGAATCTAGAATCTACCACGGTGAATAGAACAGATTCCTATTCATTGAAATTTTTACCTGTGTCTACTCTTACCATATCTTCGCCGAAACATTAGCAAGTGAAAAATTATAACGGTCCAAAAACTGTGAGCCCTAGGAGATTCTGTGCAGACTCTGCTGCAGAAAATCATGTGCCCAAATAGCAAGGAACTGCGACGACCCAAGGACAAAAAAGTACCCTCACTGAAAGAACGATAGTCACTTACGATAGTTTGATAACTCTCTTATATGTATTGGTAACTATCCGAAACCAATGAATGAGATTAAAAATACGCATAAAATATTACACAAAAAATTGTTCCTAACGTCTTGCTTACCCAAATGTGATTTTGAATTCAATTGTAAAATAAATCAACAGTAACTACACGAAGTCAAGATAACAAATCAACTTGAAGAATTTTCATGCCTAAGGATGAATGAACAAGACATTGCCACCCCCCTCTTGGGTATTATTCTAAGGGGCAATGTTGTCCATGGAGCATATGTGTGGAACCAATTCCTCATCCAAACCACTCGAACTACCCAGCGGCCAACGCCAAATATCATCCCACTGTCAGCTCTCAACACATAGTAACTGGAATGGTCACCTAACAAGGAGAAGCAACTGCTGTCGGATCAGCCGACGATTGAAAATCCGGACCGACGTGACAACCTTCGAGCATAAACACGATGTCCCCGATCGACGGCCTGTCATTCGGGTCAGTCGCTGTGCATAACAGACCAACCTTTAACCCGAGCAAGAACTCTTCCCACTCCGATGACTCAGGATCGAGCTCTAATAACCCTGTGTCGAGCAGCTCGTTTATTTGTCCCTCCTGTAGTTGTTTCTTCACCCATTTTACAATGTCGTCATCCTGCTCGAACATAACAGGTTTCTTTCCTGTTAACATTTCCAGCAGCATTATCCCGAAACTATACACGTCGCCTTCTGTCGTTGTTTCTCCTGTTTCTGATACTTCGGGTGCTACGTAGCCTAGGGTACCGACAGCGGTGTATGATGTTGATGCTTCTTTAGCGGCTGTTGATGTGGAGACGATGAATTGGTCAAGGCCGAATTCTGACACGTGAGCTTCGAAGTCTGCATCAAAGAGGATGTTTTGAGGTTTGATATCTCCGTGAATGATTGGGACAGAGTGTAAGAACGAGAGGCCACGGGCAATGCCAAGTGCTATGAGATGGCGCATTGGCCAGTTTAGCACGTGACCGTCGTGGTGAGTCGCTTCTTGAAGCAGTGTGCCAAAGTTGCCGTTAGGCATGTAGTCATAGATAAGAAGCCTCACGTCGGGCGATCCAGTATAGTAGCCTCGTAGGACGGTTATGTTCCGGTGCTTCACCTTTCCAAGCAACTCTGCCTCTCTCACAAACCCATTCTCGTCTAGATCAGCTCCATCAGGCAGTTGCCGGATGGCCAGAACCATCCCGTCGGGAAAGGATGCCTTGAAGACTAAACCGCTCTTTCCTCTACATATTACACTCTCTTCATCAAACTGCCCGGTTGCATCCAGTGTCTCCGCGTAAGATATCCTGTTATTGAACATAACCAGTTTCTGTGTTCCATTTTCTCTGGATCCACTGCTCCTATGATCAGAGCTCAACTTCTTGTCCCCACTGGCTCGAGCCTTGAGCCTCTGGTAAAGCATTACGAGGCCGATGATGTAACCACAGCAGCAAAGCAACATGAGGCAAAGACCGGCTACAGCCACGCCTACCAATATGATCAGCTTCTTTCTTTTTCTCCTTTTCACAGCAGGACACTCCTTCAGTGGCTTGCCACATAGACCGCCGTTCATTGCGAATACTGAAGAATCATTGAATCGAGAGCCCAGCATTGCCGGTATCTGTCCCTGCAGATCATTGTTTGACAAGTTCAAGTCTGTCAAACCAGGAAGATTCGATAGACCATCAGGGATCGTTCCGTTCAATCTATTGGACGAAAGGTTCAGCACTGTGAGATTGGATAACATCGATAATGATCCTGGTATGGAGCCATCCAGGCTATTATTCGCCAAATCAAGTTCCCTCAACCCAGACAATAGAGGTAGAGTGCTCGGGATGTGTCCTGTCAAGTGATTCGAACCAAGTTCGAGCACTTGGAGCCCAGAACAGTTGCCAATCTCAACCGGAACAATTCCGGCTATCTGATTAACCGACATAGACAACACACTTAACGACCTCAGGAATCCATAGGTCGAGGGGATCACACCAGTGAAGCCATTGGAGCTGAGATTCAAGTACTGAAGCGAATTTAAGCTTGTCAATCCTTGAGGAACATCTCCATGTAACCTGTTTTCCTGCAAGGCAACAATCTGCAAACCAGGCAATCCGAATAGTCTACTCGGTATCTCCCCAGATAGGTTTTGTTTACTAAAATCAAGTGTAGTGAGCCTCATCAAGTTCCCGATACTGGTTGGTATCGAACCCGAAAGCCCACAGCTGCTAAGGTTCAGAACCAGTAACCTCTTCAGATCACCCACATTCCTCGCGATCTCACCTGAGAAGTTGTTATAACTCAAGTTCAGTGTAGTTAAGTTATCAAGTGAAAACAACCCTTGTGGCACATCTCCAATGAGCTCATTCTCACTCAAGTTCAAGACCTCAAGATCACTGAGACCATCCAAAGTCGACCCAATCGAGCCCAAGAACTTGTTCCTTCCAAGCGACAAGATCCTCAAACCACTCAATCCACCAAGAAACCCCGGCAATGGCCCTGAGAACCCGTTCCCTTCGAGATCAAGCACCCGTAACATCCTACATTTCGCTATATCTCCAGGAACCTGACCGCCCAACCAGTTCTCGCCCACTCTCAGCTCCTCCAACGACACCAAGTTCCCAATCCCAACCGGCAAAGAACCCGAAAATAAGTTTCCAGAAACATCTAGAACCCTCAAACTCGACATGTTCATCAACCAATAAGGCAATGCACCCGCTATCCGATTCCCTCCTACGTCCAGAACCTCCAAGGCGCCATTCACCCCATCTCGTGCCACCGGAGCAGCCATCCTGGTGAATGCATTGAACCCGAGACTGACAATCCGAATCGACGAAGACACACTACTGAACAACGATGATGGTATAGCACCCGAGAGCTCGTTCCTCGACAACGAGAGGACTACAAGCTCCGGCATTGCCCCAATACTCGCCGGAATCTCTCCCGTTATCATATTCCCATCAGCACTGACATGAACAAGCATCGAACAGTTCACGATCGCGGATGGGATGGTTCCCGTGATCATATTCCCGTCCAGCCACAGGAACTGTAGTCGCCGGAGCAACCCGATACTCGCCGGAATCCCGCCGGAAAATTTATTAAACGAAAAATTCAAAATACCCATCTCAGAATCCCCCGAAAAATTCCCCGGCAACCCGCCGGAGAACCCGTTTCCGGATAAATCGAGAACCCGAAAACCCTTGGAAACCCTAACTCCGGCGACCGACCCGGAGAACTCATTATTCGCAACATTCAGTATTTGCATGCTTCCGAGCCCGAACAGTCCCTGCGGGAGCTCCCCGGAGAAGGAGTTGTTGTGCAAATACACGGCCCTTAGAAAGGAGAGCGAGGTGATGGAATTGGGGAGGCGGCCGGAGAGGCGGTTGGAGTGGAGGCTGAGTCGCCGGAGCTGGGTGATGCCGGAGATGTTTTCCGGCACGATTCCGGCGAGGTTGAGGCGAGGGAGACGGAGCTCGTGGACGCGGTTGGAGTAGCAGCGGACGCCGCGCCAGTCGCAGGGGGGAGATGGGGTGGCGAGGGACCAGCCGGAGAGGGCGCCGAGGGGGTCGGCGAGGTGGGATTTGATTGAGAGAAGGGCATTTGTGTCCGTGGTTGCGGCGGCGGAGGGGACGGTGATGAGGAAGATGAGGAGGAAAATAGCCGTTGGTGTTTGCATTGTTGATGAGTTTGTGGGATTGTGGGTTTGTGATGATTTTGGGGATGAAGAAGAAGAAGAAGAAGAAGAAGGTGAGTGTGTGTGGGTTTTGCTGCAGCTGGTGCTCAGTGTGGCAGTTGCCGTTTGTTTTGGAGGGTACCCTTCCTCCCAAAAATTATCAATTGAACAATGCACATTGGTGGGTCCCACGGATCGTGAGGATTCCGACCTGATGATAAAGGATAGAATAGTTTATTGTTTATAAATATAATTTAATGCTGGTTTAATCTCACAAAAATATGTTCAGATTTGTGAGGTTAATGTTATTTCGTTACAGTACACTGCGGGAGTAAATCTTAATGTGTGGCAAGAGGATTTATCGGAATCCTGGATGGAGTGAACGGTTGGATTGAAGTGGTGTATTTTTTTGGTCAGGTCATGATTTGTTACTTTTAGGGTTTTGTTTTGAGATAGGAGTGTTCTGTTTACATGTATGTTGGTTGTGTTGAAGATATGAGATTTGATGGCGATGCCCTGTAAAGTTGGAGTTTGAGGTTGATGGAGCTTCATAGTCGGTCATGGGTACTTCAAGTGCTTAGTGGTCCTTGTAATGTGATTTGTAGGCATGTTGGTGTCACTACATAGTCTAAACGTGATGAGAATTAGTATGTCAATACATAGCCTAGCAAACACTTCAAATTGAAGTCTAGGTCGAACTGTTTCACTTTTCACTATGATTGCATCTTCTAATTTTATGAGAAAACAGATATTAAGAGAATTTCTGTCTTTATTATAAGTGCTTTCTGATCCAATCCAGAAAAATGGTTAAAAAAAACTCATGTCTTAGGGTCACTAAAAGGTTGAAATCTATACGTTGCAATCCAAAAAACTAACATTGTCCAAGTATGTTGTAACTTTATTGTATTCCATGTTGACAAAATATTTTTACCTGCTTCCCTGCACAAAGATTAATAATTGTAGCATAGTCACTTCAGTTATCAAGATAGAATAAAGGCAAGACCAATCACAGTGGGCAGTCAACACAATGGACCTTTTTGTACGAAAAAAAATGATGCGAAGCCTTGAATATACTCATCAATGAGTCACAGGACTTGGCCAATGAAAATTGTCCCACTGCATATAACGTGAATTTTGGGGTACTGTTTGATCTATGTGAATATTTTATCTTTTGATTGAGTAATATATTTGGGGGGACCCTTTGTCATGGACATGGACATGAACATGAACATGAACATGAGCATGAGAATGGGCCTTGGAGCTTGGATTTGGTTTTTGCAACATAGGATGAATGGATGACATAAATGACATCAAATTCCATGGCTGTTTTCATGCTTCGTGCATGTGGAATTTGATTTGGTTTGATAGGGAAATTCACAATGCATTTCGGGATGTACACCCATGTTATCTTGATTTTTAAAGGTGAATTATTCAAAAATTCTCAATAATTTTTTTTTATATTTTGATTCTCATTTCGATTTTTACAATTTATATAGATAAAATTACAGTACACTCGAGTATGATATACAGTTTACAGAGCCTTTGTTTACAGTTCACAAATCGAAATGAGGACTAAAACGTAAGTGAAAGTTTCATTTTAGATTTTGGTCCAATTCATTTGTTTTTTAATGAATTACTAAAATTAATTTTATTTTTTATTTACTGTGATTAGTTCCTCCCCATCAATCACATTTCAACAAAATACTAAGGATCTACATCCCCAAAATGCACTTAATACTTTCCAGTTTGATATAGAGATGGATTCGTGGACACAAATCAAGTTTCAAAATTGCCCCGACAGCCAACTAAGAGTTGACTCGACGGGGGATTCGTTACCTTCGATCCTCTCTGTGTATCGGTTTAGAGTCTAAACTTTTTACAAAAAAAAAGTTCTCATTGTGGTTACATACATTCTCTTTCAAAGTTATCGCCACCTCGAGTTAGCATTGGTGTCAAGCGTGGACGATCAGAATCATCTTAACGACCATTGTTGTGATCGTAAGCCGTCTGACTCATATGTGTACTTATGGTAAGAGGGACTTGGTCAGACGGACAAGTAACATGGAGGAGCCTTTTCTAACCGAATGAATGCACAATCATCTCATTAGGCATTTGTTGCCTAGTTTATGTGCCTTTAGCTTAGTCTGACATTATCCGCCATAAGTTTTGTCCGTTGGATTGTTTTGTTATGGAATATATTTTTCTCTATTGAGCTCTCATTATGTTGGTCGAATAATATCCACACTACATGCCACAGAATGTAAGGAAAAATAATTGTTTTGTATTTGTTAGGATAATTATCTGTGTTAGTTGTTACTCCCCTCGTCCTATAATTCTTACAACACTAATTACTTTGAACCGTTTTACAAATCTTACAATATTTATTTTATTTTCATATTTGAAAATAATTTTATATTAAAATAACCATAATATCTCGCGACACTCCGCTATCTTCTCCCTTATTTTCTTTCATCCTTTCACATCAACCTCACCACCTTCATACAAAACCACAATATACAAATCAAAATATACCAAATTAAACGCACACATAAAAATCCGATCCGGATCAGACGTTGAAAGATATATGGAACGAAGGAAGTATTATGTTAGTGGGTTGCTGTGTTCGTTACAAGAAAAATGAGCATTTGCGACCAAAAATTATGAGGGAATCCAAATCCTTCGACAAAAATGCATAATAACAAAGGAATTTTGGATAATTTTTATCATGTCATTCGTGAAGAAAAAACACATCTTTTGTGAAGGAAAATTCCTTCGTTAAAAAGCACATTTACCTTCGCTGTATATCATTATCCTCGGGTGTGTATCATAATGTTGAGATTGCGCCACACTTGTTGTTAGTTTCCAAGATTCCCAGATTGTTTTTCCATAGAAGAGAGCGACATGAGAAATCATGGCGGTTAGAGTAGCGAAACCCAATCCATATGTGAATGCAAAGAAGACGCTGAGGTAGATCTTACTACAGTTATCATATGCTGCAATATCGAGGGAGAAAGTATGTGCGTAGACTATGCGACGAACATTACCTATGACCAGTGTAATCCAATGTCTTGGAGCTAATAAAGGGGAACCTTTTGGCCTCAAAGAGGTTGGACCAATAAAATATGGGTTGGAAAACATAGAGAATCAAGAAAAATCCAATCATTGTTTTATAATGGCAAATCTAGGATTCGCGAGAGCTATCAATGAAGCTCGAAATCGCAGAGCAGTCAAAGGTGAGAGAGCCGATGCCCAACCCGTAGATACCCGAGCCTAATTATTGGGCCAAAATCGAGTTCTTCCATATGTAACAAGCGATTGAGATGACGTCTTGTAACGCCCCGACTTCCACGCTAGACGACACACGGACGTTATGTCGTTATGAACCAAATACGTGACAAAGGCAAATAAACCAAATGGGTTTAGAGGTATAGAAATCAAGGAATTTTAAACAGTAGCTACTTATAGTTTCGAATGTCTGTTTATGTTACAATATTGATGCAAACAATAATAGAGACCAAATGTTACATTAGGCAAAATAGACTTCTGATATGATATGATGGTCTAGAACATGTGAGACCATCTACCTGAATGTAAACTCACACTATGTCCCTCCAGGGATAGCTGAGGATATATCTACAACTGAAACACATAACCATGAATAAAAGAAGCTCCGTACCCTAAGGTGTATGAATCTCATTTACATGGGAGTTTCGCTAACGGTTATGACAACCGTCGAAAGTCCCTAAAAACGTTTTGATATATGATAAGAAGATATAAGTGCCATATCAAACATTATTGTTTTAATTCGTTCTGTATGTCTTCATATCTCTTTTGCGAGTCTTTCCTTTACATTTTACTTATAGTTCATATCTTAACTTGAAAGACAATTTTAAGGATACGACCGACTCAGAGTATGGAGATAGAATGTCTATCGTCAGTCGGGCTACCTAATAGGTTATATTTTCGCACCTGCATATTTCGTGCGTCATCTTCCACCTCCTATGCGCTTTCAATGAAGCACTGAATGTCATCATTGAGATGATTTGGGCCTCCCTACAAAGAGTAACTCGTGACCCCGTCACAATAGCTTCGAAACCGCTGCATACATGCAAAGAGGATGGGGGATGCACACCGCTCCCTAGCTAGTTCTCACCCGTGACGATGACTCAAAGGAAAAACACTGGAGTCCACTGACCCAACCAAAGCCACCAAGGCTATTCAAAAAAACAACGAATGATCTCAATGGATTAGAGAAGGGACACCATGTTCGGCATTCTCAATATTTTCAGAGAAAACGACCAACGATCTAAGGGATCCAAAAAGGGACGTCAAAGTCGACCTTCATAATTTAAGGATACAATATGTATTATTCGTTCGCTTTTCATTAGTCCACATCACATAGATAGTGCAACTAAACTCTACATCCCAGCATCCTTTTTATTTAAATATTTAGAGATCGTTTTCATTTATTTTTTTCGGGAGGGTATTGTTCTATCCCATTTTAACCCCAATATCCCACATTACATGTCAAACATGAAAAACATTCATCCTTGGTCCCGATCCCCATGTCAAGACTTGCGATTTATAACAATACGAAATCACATAACGATTTACTACACGCACGCTATATAATCCCAAGGCATCCAAATCCTTATCCAAAAATCATTATTTCATCTCAGCATCCTCACTAGTTATTTTCATATGGCCACGACTTAAGTGTACAACGTTCTCGTATGCTAAATCATTGAACTCAACCCTGTAAGTTGAACATCACCATTATAGCCATCGCCATCCTAATCTCCTTAAGCCTTAACGAATTATGATCGTACGCACACGTCCCTAAACGCGCACATCTCCCCTTAGCCCCAACATGAACACTTCAAAATAACGATGCATCGACACACATAACTTCTCATCATGAACCTACAGCCCTCTCACTCACACACTATCATTCGTTATACCAATACCGGGAACACACTAATAAGCACATCACCACGCCAGACACACCCAAGCAAGTCGCACACACACACACACACTAGGAACCATGCGCACATATGTTTATCAACCCTCTCTTATACACCGCCTCTCCTTCACAGTTCATCACCACAACCTTCACATACACACAGCTGCACATACCATGCGTACACACGACAAAAACAAAAATGCACACTCAGGAAGCCAAAGATGTTTACATGCACATGGGATAGAGGCTAGGTTACCTTATCGCACGCACAAGAAAGAGAGGAAGAAAGAAAGTTGATCACTGGTTATGCCTCGGCGTCGCTGCTGCTGCTGTTCTTACGTCCCTGCTACTGCTGCTTGAAGACAATGATGATGGTGCTCGCAAGTTGATGGCGCGGTGATGGTGGTGAAGATGACGAGGCGAGCTGGTGACGGCTGTGATGTTTATGGGGAGGCGATGGTGACTAGCTGATGTTAACGGCAAGGCGGTGAGGGTGATGGTACATGGTGTTGGTGAGGATGACGATGGTGGCTGTGCGTGAGGGTGAAGATGGCGATGATATTTTGGTGGTGTCGTGCCGGTGGTGGAAAGAAGATGATGGTGATGGTGTCCTGGTGGCACGCTGGTGTTGGGGTTGTGTGTTTGGTGGTAGCTGATGGTGATCGAAGTCGGTGATGATGGTGATGAAGATATGGTGGCGAGGTTGTGATGTTGGTGGATGATGATGGTGGCGACTGCGGTGACTAGTGGAGAGAATGTATAGCGGCCCCGACTTTCCGTGTCGGAAGACACGTGAGCGTTATGCGTCACGGATCCGGTCCGTGACTAGAGTAAACAAGCCGAAAGGGTTTTACGGATATAGAAGTCAAGGAAACTATAAACAGTAGGCACAGTCATAGCTTATAGTGCCGAATACCTGTTTAGTTACAATATTAAAGCGGAAGCAATGCAAATCGATTATTACATTAAACACAATAGACATCTGATCTACTATAATATCCGAAATATGTGAGATCATCTATATACATGCAAGCTCACACTAAGAGCCTTTAGGTGCTGTTGGGAGCATACCTGCAATTGAAAAACATAACCGTGAGCTAATGAAGCTTAGCAATCTCAGGTGTATGAATCCCAATCATTGGGAACTTTCGCTAATGGGTATGACGACCGCCGAAAGTCCCTAAAATATTTTTATATAATATAGGAAAACATGGGCGCGCCATATCAACCAACATCATTTTACATTGCTTAATATGGCTTCGTATCGCTTTTAAAAGTCATTCCTTTCTTTTGCATTTAATTATAATTCATGACTCGACTTAGAAGCGACAACTCCAAGGATATGACCAACTGGGTTTACAGAGATAAGATGTCAATCGTCAGCCGAGTTACCCAATAAATTTGGTATATTCGCACCTGCCTACTTTGTGCGTTGTCTTGCACCTCTTGTGCGTATTCAATGTGGTATCGTTTGTCAGCATTGAGATAATTTGGGTCTCCCTGCAGAGAGCAACCTGTGGTCCCGTCACAACGGTGTAAAAGCCGCTGCATGCATGCAAAGAGGATGGGGGATGCCCATCGCTCCCTAAGTAGTTCTCACCCGTGACGATAACTCAGAGGATAATACAGGAGTGCAATGACTCAAACTCAAGCCACCAAGGCTATTCAAAAAAACAGATGATCGCATTGGATTGAAGAAAGGACACTATGTTCGACCTTCTCAATAATTCTAGGAAAACGACCAACGACCCAACGGATCCACAAGGGATGTCAATGTCGTCATTATCAGTTCAAGGAGACGACATTTCTTATTCGTTTTCTTTTCATTAGTTCACATAGATAGTATAACTATGCTTCATATCCCCCGTTCCCTTTTTATTAATCTTTTAGCGGTCGCTTTCATTTATTTTTCGTGAGGGTATATACATTATAAGGGCGCATTCTACTTCATTTCAACCCCAAATACCCCATCACATGTCAAACGCGATCATATATGCACGTTTTACGTTATATTTCCATGCGTATGGGTTATATATCTCAAATACGCATTTAGGTTTAAGGTTCGATACATGAATTCACTGTTTTCTTGGGCAGAAGGCCGTCGCGGGCGCGACCCCTTGTCGCGGGCGCGACACTCCCCCGTCGCAGGCGCAACGCCTTGTGCAGCCAAAATCCCCATTTTTTCTTTCGTCGCGGGGACGACCCAGGATGGTCGCGGCCGCGACTATTTTCCAAGCCAGAACGTCCAGAAAACCTCCGTCCAATGCCACGGATCCCTCAATTCACATCACAACACATCCAAATCATTTCACATACATCAAACATATCAAAACATGTCCCAAAGCCTGCACGAAAGTAAAGAACGTGTGTGATCAAATCAAAGAGACGTCTCAGACTGGTGAGGTTATCTCGTTTCGTGTTTGATTTCCCTCGGCTAGTTGTTGTTGCTGCCTTTCCTGCCACTGTCGTCGCTGATCCTCCCCTCGCCGCTGCTGCCCTACGCTCGTGTTGGCGTCGTGATGATAAAAACGATGGTGGTGAGGGTGTGGTGATGAGATGAAGGAGATGATGATGATTGTTACGTGATGCTTGATGCTGGCGGGAGATGACGGTGATGATGATGGCGAAGGCGGCAGCTGCGTTGGCTGGCTGGTGGAGGAGATGATGGAGAGGAAGTGGCCGGCAGTGGTGGTGGAAAGGTTGAGTGCAGGGAAGTGGAGTGGAAGTGGGCGGGAGTGGAGAAGGAAAGCGAGGGAAGTGAGAGAATTAGGTACGTGTGGGAATTATCCCACATTCCGTCCCACGATACGTCTCATTCAGTACATTATTCACCCAAATTTTTATAATATTAATCCATCGATAATTTATTTACATCGATAGATTTATCCCATATACGAAAATATGACCTCCCGAGTTATAATTCATTATTTATGGAATTACAATCGCTAGCCCTAACGCGTACTGTTTATAACGTTATAACGTTGTAACGTTATTCGTTCGTAATGTTTATTGGTGCGTTCGACTAATCAACCCAAAATATTCCATCATCGTATTTGATTTAATAATCAAATATTTTCTTAGATTTAAACATATAACTTTTAAGTACGATTTATTTTAAAATCGTAACGTTATATATTCATTTTAAAACTCCCAAAATTCTCGGGTATTACAGAATGATAGTGAAGGGAGTAAAGGAGATGATGATTTGAAGGAGGAGAATGATGAAGATGTGAAGAAGTAGAAGGCGACGACGGCGTGTGTGCATAGGAGAATGTGTTCGTTTGCAAAATATCTTATTTTCTCTCACGATGTGTCTCGTTTAATCTATTCTTTACCTATGTTTCGTAATATTAATTCACTAATAATTTATCTGTGTCGATAGATTTATCCCATAAATAATAATATTACGTCCCATGTAATAATCCAATATTTATGGGATTAAAATCGTCAACCTTAACGCGTAATATTTATAATATCATAACGTTATTAATTCGTAACATTTATCGGCACGAATATTTAATCATTCCAAATATTCATCATTATATTTGATTTAAAAATTATATATTTCTTGGGTTAAATCTGTAACCCTAAAGCGCGACTATTTTTAAATTCGTAACATTATATATTTCTAACCATCTCTATAACGTTCATATTTAACATCTTTTACTCGTGTATTATTTATATACGTATTATATATTTTTTTTTAATGCTAAAAAATTTTCGGAGATTACACACCTATTGATGGGAGTAGATAGCTTGAAACAAAATAATACGCAGAGCTATAAATTAAGACAATCAAGAAAAATTATAGCCTGATTAGTGATTTTTTTCTCTCTGACATCCGTCTAGTGAAGAGTCCAGAAAAGAGAAACCTGAACCAAATTCGACGACCATCACATATATAAAGAGTCGACGAGGTGCTTTCTAAATATTACAGCCCAATCGTACCCAAGAATTTGGGTAGTCAATGAGAGCAAGAAGAAGGCGTAAATATTTAGACTTCTAAGATACAAAGACTCGACAATCGTGACAATATCAATAGCATAAACACCACCAGTGTCACAACTCGCAAAGATAGTGATTAGTACGTGTTCTTTCAGATTGAAAGACATCGGGTTCATAGTAAAGGACTAGTTTGTGAATAGAAACTTGAATTTCCTCGTCGAAAGAACCGTTACCATGAACCTTCCAATGGGCACAACAACGATCTGAGCCGACAATGCTGGGATTATGAGCGAGTTGTATTTGTATCTGAAGAACTGCTTCCAAAGGATAGAACCACGCAACTTATGATCCCAATCACCCATAGCCTAAATGTCAGTGCATGGGTCGTCGGATCATCCTCAGTGATCACCATCAGCCTGACTTGCTCGATGGGATAGTCATTGCTCTCTTCATCCTAAGTGTGTATAGGCAATGTTACGCTAGTCGACTACAATGAAGGCAGAGTAGTCTCGGTCATTTTTATTTTTTATTTTGTCTTTAACGATGAGCAATTCTCTCATCGTAATATGAGGGATATTACCTTACTATAAGGTAACTTGTGATGATGAACCTGACGATAAGACAACTATTTCGGATTGTGATCCTACACCTTTTGAAGAGGCTGCTAAAGATGAAAAATGAAGAAAGACAATGGATGAGAAAATTGCATCCGTGGAGTGGAACAGTACTTGAAAGTTGATAGATTTTCCCAAGGGGCACAACACCGTGGACGTGAAATGGGTATACAAGACGAAATTGAATGAGAAGGGTGAGGTTGACAAATACAAAGCTTGTTTGGTAGCTAAAGGCTACAAACAGGAATTTGGTGTTGATTATTGAGAAGTTTTTGCTCTGATTGCTCGACATGATACTATCAGATTGGTGATCTCATCGACAGCTCAAAATTCTTGGCTTATTTTTCAATTGGATGTGAAATCGGTCTTTTTACATGGAGTTCTTCCAAGAGCAAGTATTCACTGATCAACCTCCTGGTTGTGTGAAACATGGAAGTGAAAATAAAGTTTATAGGTTGAAGAAGGCATTGCATGGGTTAAAACAGGCTTCTCAAATCTGATATAGTTATATTGAGTAATTATGTTTTAGAAAAGGTTTTCAAAAATGTTTTTATGAACATATGATTTTTATAGAGTGAGAAGATGAAGGGAGGATGTTTATAGTATGCTTGATCGTGAACGATCTTATTTTTATTGAAAAAGACAGGTCCATCTTTGCAACGTTTAAGGAGTCCATGCATTATATTCTGGGTTTAATATGTCTGATCCCGGTATGATGCATTATATTCTTGGCATTGAAATATGCAATCTGCTTCTGAGTTTTAGTCAGAAGAAATATATTTCTTCTTCTTGGATTTTTATATGTAGAAGAAATATATTTGAGATATTTTGGAGAGGTTTTATATACAGAATTGTAATTCTATTACCACGTTGTTGGAAAAAAAAAAAAAAAAGTTAGACAAACTTGTTTTTCAAGTAGATCGTGGGAAGCCTGATGTATTTGACTATCACAACATTAGATATTATATATGATGTTAATCTTATTAACAGATATATGGAGTGCCCGAGACACATTTGCTTGTTGTCAAAAGAATCCTTCGCTATTTAGAAGGTATTGTTGATTACAGTTTATTTTATCGGAAGGATGAAAAATCAGATTTATTTGGTTTCACTTATGTTAGAGACGTGGATGACAAAAGCATTCCTAGCTTGGTTTTTATGTTTGGTACGGATGCTATTTCATGATTTTTTAAAAAGTAACCAATTGTTACTCTATCAGTGACAGAGATCGAGTTCATTGTTACAGCTTCATATGCATGTCAATTTATTTGGTTGAGGAAAATTGTTGTAGAACTACAGTTTCAGGTTTTAAGGAAGGAGGTGTTCCTATTTACTATGATAGACAATCAAACTCTCCAAAAATCCCATCCTACACAGAAGTAATCATATCGATGTGAGGTTTTATTTTCTGCGAAATCTCATGAAGAAAAGAGTTGTTGATCTCATTTATTGTGCAAGTGAGGATCAAAGTGCATATTTTTTCACTTAGGCACTCAAAGTCATATCATTCCGTAGGTTGGGGAATTTGCCTAATATCTGCACGGTTGATAAAATGAAGTTTTTCAACATTCAGTTTAAGAAAGGATATTAAAAAAATTTATTTCCTATTTGTTAGGATAATTATATGCTTGTTAATGAGTTATTATGTTAATGGGTTGTTGTGTATGGGTTAGATTTTTTTTTTCTTCCCATTTGCTGTAGTTTTTTTATTTATTCACATTATCTCTAGTGGGAATATGAGTTTTTATTCTGTTATGTATTTTGCCTATTTAATACTAGGATTTATCAATTAATGAGTATGTGAGATATTCACAAAATATTTTCTATCACAGAGAAGTACGGAGAATAGATAGAAATAGCAACATTTCTTTATACCCTGTTCTCTTTTATCATATATGATCACTCATTGCCAGATGCCTTCCTCAACTAACGTAGAATGAGTGACAATTATTCGCCATGCGTGCACGTAATCACTCACTAAGTTCTGTAATCATATTCTGAACACTGATGTCAATTATACAGTGAAATCTCCTAATTAAGATTTGATAATCGAAATGTCATTCAAACTCTATATGATATTTCCTCAATCCCAATAAAATTATAATCGATTAATTTAACATTATGATATATATATGGGTGTTGTTTTTTTTTTTTTTTTTGAAAATGACATGTTTATTTCTATGTGAGTGAGAAAAAAAAAGATAAATTGAAATGATATAAAATAATTTTTTTAAAATAATTTTATAGAAAAAAATTGCTAAATGAGGTAAGTTTATAATTTATTTGTGACATCCCAAGTTAGTACTCCCTTCGTCTCATATTATAGATCATATTTTTCTATTCGAGTCGTCCTAAAATATAACCAACATATCATACTTAATAACATTTTCACGTAAAAAACACAAAAAAAAAAAAATCATCATCTGTTACATTATACTCATCACCTCCTTCCTTCTTCTTTCTTATTCTCTCTTCTAAATCTCATTTACATCCCATTATCATTAAAAAAAATACTCTTTCATCATTAAATTCCATAAAAATACAACGCATATATAAATTAGTGTCGGATCAAATCGTTCGATATATTTTAAAACGGAGATAGTATAATTTTTTTTAGAACAAAGAAGTAATACTTGAAAAAAAAAAATCGATGTCAGTATCATTATGATCAATAAAATGCTTAAACTTGAATCCGCGAATACGTGTGGCAAATCATATTATGAATCACTTGAATCCACTGAGATTAAATTATGTAGTGATTGTGGTTAACTATCTTTAATCATTGTCATGCTAACTCGCATAGTATTGTCAAAATATCGGGTCGGGTCGGATTTCTATCCAGACTTCGCCCGGCACTGTTTCTCGGACGGGTCGACCCGGCCTGTGGGCTTTGGTCGGACGGCCCTTATGGGCTTTGTCCCCGGTGGATCTCAGTCCGACCTGACCCATGGTCCGGGCCTCCGGTTGATCGAACGGATCGGGTTTTTATCCATCCGGTCCGGTCAACGATAACCCCTTTTTTAAAAGAAGAACCGTTGGTAGAAACCGTCATCGATTTCTGAAAAACGTCAACGGTTTTGATGTTTTTTCGATGCACAATTAGGACAGAAAGATTTGTATTTCATATCTGCGAAAATCGTTGACGATTTTAAGAAACCGCTGATGATTTTTACGAAATTCAATATATTTTTTACGGACAGGATTAAAATCCGTCCGACGGCCCGTTCGTCCACCGGACCGAATCAAGTCCGGATCATGGTCGGATCGGACCGGGCCAGACAAACCAAGTCTAAAACCGATGTCCAATCCGACCCGTGTTTTTAGGCCAGACTTTGAAAAATCCGTCCGACAGTCACTAGGCCGGGCCAAGCCCTAATAAGACTCGACCGATCCCG
Source organism: Drosera spatulata (assembly GCA_035668315.1). Classification (NCBI taxonomy): domain Eukaryota; kingdom Viridiplantae; phylum Streptophyta; class Magnoliopsida; order Caryophyllales; family Droseraceae; genus Drosera; species Drosera spatulata. Next base: position 23,195 of record JAOVYX010014567.1, read on the forward strand.
TCCGATTTTTTGACAACCCTAAACTCGCATTCTCTTTGTCCAAATCCAGCGAAGAAATGCAAAAATACAGCTGGATCGAAAAAGAGAGAAACGCAAGAGTAAGAGGAGTGTGACAGTGAGACACACTCACCTCTCGACTTCTCTTCACTCAATATGTCCCCAAATCATCCTCAAAATCCCCGATTCGAAACCCAAATCCCTTGATTTGCCCTCCCAAATCTCAATCCCACCTCAAATTCTCCAAATTACCATCACCAACTTCCCCAAAATCCAATCTTCCCCCCAAATTTCATCCCAAAAATCCCCAATTCGAAACCCTAATTCCCTAAATCCACCCTCACCAATTCCTTAAATCTCTATCCCACCTCCAAAACGCCAAATTGCCATCAAACCCACCCCCAAAATCCAATCTTTCTCCTAATTTCCCCTCCCTTTAATCCCAATTCCAAAACCCTAATTTTGGCTCGGTGACTCAAAGCCCCCATCAATGGAGGCGACAGCGACGAGATCCGACAAGGTACGACGAATCTTCCTCCAATTCGACGCCAACAAGGACGGCGGCCTCAACAGAGGCGAAATGGCGGCACTCGTCGTGGCCGTAAACCCTAGGGTGAAATTCAGCAACGAGCAAATCAATGCGATCCTCGACGAGGTGTTTCGAACCTACGGCGAATTCATGGATTCCGATAAGGGTCTCACCTTCGAGGGTCTCCTCCGAACCTATGATGATGGTGCAGGGGACGTTGATCGTGATTTCGATGCTCTCGGGCTTGAGTTGGTGGTACCAGAGATTGCTGACATTGCAGTGGTGGGGGAATCGGATGGTGCTTCGTCGTCGATGGCGAACGAGAGGGTTGTTGTTGATCCTAATAAGAAGCAGAGGACGGCGGCTTGGGCTGCGTCTCCGAATCACGGGGTTGTGTTTGATGAAACTTGGAATTTGGTTGATGATCTTGAGATTTTGATCAAGAGGTTGAAGGTGAAGCAACAGGGTGGTGATGGGAAGAAGAATGATAACTCGGATGCTTATTCCGATGCCGGGTGGTCGAGGGAGTTTGGGCCGTCGGAGCATTCGGAGATGGTTTGGGCTGAATCCGGGAGTGATTATGCAGCATTTGTGAGGGAATTGGGTGTTTTGAGGAGTAGGGCTGATGGGGCGAGGTCGGGGGAAGAGGCCTTCGATGGGCAGATGGCGATTGGGCGGGTTTTGTATGAGCATAGGTTGTTTAAGGAGGCTTTGGTTAGTTTTAAAAGGGCTTGTGAGTTGCAGCCTATTGATGTGAAGCCGCATTTTGGAGCTGGGAGTTCTTTGTATGCTATAGGAAAGTATGAGGAAGCGAAGGAGGAGTTTCAGTTAGCGCTGGAGGCGGCTGAGACGGGTGGGAATCAGTGGGCGTATTTGCTCCCTCAGATTCATGTCAATCTCGGGGTTGCACTCGAGGGGCAAGGTATGCTGTTGAGTGCTTGTGAACATTATAGGGAGGCCGCAATCTTGTATCCTTCGCATTATAGGGCTTTGAAGCTTTTGGGCAGTGCTCTTTTGGGGGTTGGAGAGTATAGGGCTGCTGTGAAGGCTTTGGAAGAGGCTATTTTCATCAAACCTGATTTCGCTGATGCACATTGTGATCTGGCATCGGCGTTGCACGCTTTGGGTGATGATGAGAGGGCGATTGTTGAGTTTCAGAAGGCGATTGATCTCCAACCAGGTCATGTCGATGCTTTGTACAATCTGGGTGGGCTTAATATGGACATAGGTAGGTATCAAAGGGCTTCGGAGATGTATACGAGGGTTCTAACCTTGTCCCCTCACCATTGGCGTGCGCAGCTTAACAAGGCAGTGTCGTTGTTGGGTGCCGGTGAATCCGATGAAGCTAGGAAAGCAATGAAGGAAGCTTTGAAGATTACAAAGAGGATCGAAGTGCATGACGCGATCACTCATCTTAAGCAGCTGCAGAAGAAGAAACCGAATGGAGGTTCTAACGGAGAGAATCCTTTCGTTGTTGTGGAAGCCACAAGATTCAAGACTGTAAATGACAAGACGACTCTGAGTCAGGAGTTGGCAAATGCTATCGAGATTCGGTCCTTCCAAAGGCTTTCAAGATTGGACCGGTGTGACGTGGAACACCTGAGGAGGGAAATGAATGATAACAGCGTGCCTCTTTCATTCTCCGGTACCGGCATTCCTGAGAAATCCATGCGCAAGAATGCCCTTGAGAGAGTTCTGCACCGGTTATTGAGCTCTCTGAAGCCGGAGATCTTTCAAGAGTCGGTGAAAGCGATAAATGAGAGAATCTTATCTGCCCTTGACGAGTCAGGACTAGGTAGGGTTGACATCGGCATGTTCTACGCCATCATTGCTCCAATATGTAGTGGCCCTCCCGAAAGGAGAAAAAGGATAGCATTTGAAGCACTTCTATGGCGTCCCATCAACGAAGGCAGCTCTCAGCTAAAGAAGGGCGACGCTTCAAGGTACGTCAAGTTGTTGAGGGCGATCTACATTCCTTCTCGTGGAGTCAGCGAGATGCTTGAGATCCATGGCGAGACGGATGCTTCAACGGTTTCTTTAAACGAGTTCCTGGTGATGTTTGATGATTCCGACTGGGGATTCGGTGTACTCTCTACGCTTTTGAAGCTGGAGCTTGGGGATAGAAAACGCCATGCTCGCCATCTTTGTTCTGTTTGTCGGTATCCCATCATTGGATCTCGCTTTCTTGAGGTTAAATCTCGCTTTAGCTTGTGCAATCTTTGCTACAGCGAAGGTAAAGTGCCTTCTGCTGCGAAGCTGGACGAGTACACATTCAAAGAATACGAATCAGAATCCGAAGCCTTGAAAGATAAGTTTGCATGTTTCAATTCCTAGCTTGAGCGAAGCTGCGTAGAAATAATAGGTTGTCATTCGCGTCTTACTCGTTACCTGCATTGTGTATTGATCTCTTCATAGTGAGTAAACTTCGTGTAGGCTGAATTGTGAATTTGTGTAGATTACGTATGTGTTTAGAGGCTGATTGTTGGCCTTTGTACAATAAAAGCTTTGTTGTTTTTGTTACATGAATGAAATCTTCTCGTGTTGTTCTCCTCTTTGAAAGGAGTTACCTACACTCAACGAACTTGAAGGTTTCATGCTTGTTTCATGAAGCATTTCATTCCTCCGGCATGAGCTCGAAGAGGTCGAATGAACCGCAATCCAACTCAACTATCCCGCTGCACCTAACCTTCTTCCAAATAAATCGTGTCCGTCTATGCTTTCGTAGCAAACGGAACGAGGAGACAAGTAATAAAGAGTGACGGATGTACTTGTGATCATGTCGAATTCATTTGCGACGCTACTAGCCATCATAACCCTAATACACATTATCCCAACTGCATCGCCTTCAAGGCCTACTTTTTCTTCTTGGTTGTCATCCAAGGACCCTTCACCAGCAACATTGCCTGTGGTGCCACCAGTGGCACCTGTTGGATCGCCAACAGCACTGATCCCTCTTGAACACGGAGAAGAAGCGTGGCAACAGGAAACTGGGGATTCCGATCATGTTCAGCCAGTGAACATGAAGGAAGATTATGGTTACTGGAATCCTGAACCATACTATGGAGGCAGTGGCGGTGGCGGTTTAATTCCTCATGGTGCCGATGAAGGTTAAGATATGAGCAAGCTGTTTTCTTGTACCACTTCATTGTTGAATTTCATTATGTGAACTATCCCAAGAAATGTTACAGAAATGTTGCAGAATCATATTGTTATTCTGCATAGATTCCATCTGATCCCTGGTATTGCTGTCGGCTCATTGTATTTAGCAGAAAATTGATATCCCCCGCTTGATTCTCTCGTGGCAGTAACATGGAACCATTGACTAGGGTGTTGCCCGGATCCGAGAATACCCACGATGAATACAGAGGACCTAGTAAACAACTAGACCATTAAAAGAAACCACAGCTTATACTATTGAAGTCCAACTTTCTGGCCGTCGATTATCACCAGCATAGGTTCTCCACACAGGCATAAAAGTATGTGACGCACGGATGCTTATGATCTGAGTCAAGGACTAGTCCTTTTGTTGAGGTAACAGCTCAAGGCGTAGTGAAACACGACACTGCATTTATGAAAAAGAGTAATCACGAGCATCACAACATTCAAGAGTTATCACGAGCAACACAACATTCGATGAAGTTGCAACCAGCAATATATTCGCAGCTTCTAAATCATTTGGATGCACCATGAACTATTACACATACATAAATACCTGCAAAGCAAAATACAACCATCACTTCGCGATGAAACACCGAAAAAATTGTAGCCCAGTGACCATTCAATCACTCTGCTTGGATCTCACATACAACATCATACTTTATGAAAATTAAGATTTGGACAAAAATGGCAACTATCAGCGTCCGCTGAACTAAGGGGAGCGCAGCTCCATCCTTCGTCTGAGTCTCAGTTGCACCGTCTGCATGGATCAGCTGCTACTTTACATAAGATGGATGGATGAGGGACCAGAAATAGCAGCAACCTTCTGCGCACGCTTAGCTTCACCACGATAAAGCTCTTTGACTTCTTTCTTCACTCTTCGTGCCTCTCGTCTTTCTTCCTTCACAGCAGCCTACGTGCAGAGCAACAAATCTATTGAGTTTTTGTTGAATGCATTCAAGAAATATCAAAATCAATCCATAAAATGTATCAGTATTGCACCGGTGAGTACTCCTCAGGTAATTTCTAGGGTTCAGTAGCGTTGTCAACTACGTAATGACTGAGTCTAGCCATATGATACAAAATACCGTCTACAATCACTAGTAAACACAAAGAATCAGAAATTATAAAGCTACAACAGTCGTTTAACATGCTATTCAGGAGAGAAATATACCTTTCTTTCTTTCTTCTCATCCTTCGATTCCTGACCATGCGGCTTCCTCTTAGGCTGTGCGTTCTTTGCAACATCTTTCACTTTCTCCTTGGTAGCTCTTCTACCCTGGGGCAAATATTCCACAGGCATCTTCTCCTTCCCACCAAGCAAAATCATGTTCTCTTTGCTGTCTTTCAGGGTCTTAAAGACAGTCTCGGACAACTTCTTCTTCCTAAACGTTTCCGGGGCTCCAATTCTTGCAGGATGATTATCAAGATTAGAGTATGTAGAGACAATAGTCTCGCAGTCCCAAACCTCAGATTCATCACTACTTTCTTCCATTATGACAAGCTCTTGCTCATCGTCATCAGCATTCTGATACTTCTCCGCATATTCGAGACATTTACGAAGTACAGCAACTGCTTCTCCATCTTCAGGTCCATGCTCTCCTGATAGCAGCTCCGCAGGAGCCCTATAGTTGTCTTCGAGTTCTACGGTACTGGCCTTGTGAATCTTTAGGGCATCATTTAGCTTTGAAGCCAGGGATTCGTCTTCTTCAACCACTGGCCCATTATAATCATCATCATAGTCTGTCCCATACTCTTGAAGTTCCAACTGTCGAGACAAAAGAAATGGATGCATTCGTCAAAATCAAGCAAATACAACCATTAGAGGAGGTAATGCTGGATGAAATTTCCCATGGACGGAAATGAAAGATTGTCACTCAACTGGACATGTATGGAAAATACTCTAATGTTAGAATCTCAACCAATATTAAGCCAATTCCTCACACTTAAAGACACTTGAAAGATATATGAAAGAATATAGAAGATACAAATAAGATAATCGACAATGCTTTGATCTTCAGATAAGGTGACCATACTGAAATTTTGTTACTATTGCTTGGCTTTGAAGTTACCAATCACAAGGTCTAAAAGTAGAAGTGTAGTGAACTATCCATTGTTCGCACACATGATTTCATGATTCAAAATAGTCACCACCAAAATAAAAAAAAGAAATAATCTCACCAAATCAAACTGTTCATCCACAAGTCGGCGGACCCTCGGCTTCTCATCAACAAAATTTCCCTCATCAAGCACTTCACGATCTACTCCATTATCATGTCTTGTAGGCATAGCACTTGCAAAAGACTGATGAAACTCTTCCGAAACATCAACATCATCATCTTCATCGCCTTCTTCAGGAAGATTGCCTTTGATGACGAAATCATCCTCTAAAACCTCAACATCAGACCCAAACCGCGATTCATCATCCTCGAGCAACGCCACCACTTCAGGATCCAACACTTTCTGAACCCTCACATTAACCGTCCTCTCTGCCACAGCATAAGCCGCTTCCTCATTCAGGACATCCTTCGCATCTCTCAACCTAACTTTCGTAGCATCATAAGCCTGTCATACAAACAACATCAACATAATCAAACCCAAAAGTTCTCTCAATCAATCAAAAAAAGAAAAAAAAAGAAACCAAAAACAATGCCTATAAATCATCATATACCTTTCATACAAACAACTTGAAGATTCATAAACTCCACAATCAAATATGAAACAACTACTCAGGTACTCTCCTCATAGGAAGCAATCTAATCCTATTACACTAAAGAGACTCTTTACTAATACACACAATGCCCTCAATCAACCACATAACTTTCCATGATAAGAAACCAAATACCCAAACCCTAAACCAAAAAAGCAGAGACCTTGACATCAAGGGGAAGCTGCCCGGGCATCGGCGCCTTCGGGTTCTCATAATAAAACGACCCGCCACCACTATTCTTGATCTCCCTCATATGAATCAAGTAATTATACCCATCATCAGGTAAACCCAAGTCCATTATCTCCCTCTTCACAGTCTCCGGCAACCCGAACGCCCTCGATCGAGCTCGATCATCTCGATTTCCTCGCCCACCAAACCCATCATCATTACCCTCTTCAAAACCCTCTCCATCTTCATCAGCGTCACCGAATCTCGAATCAAACTCATCAAACCCATCATGACTATTATAATTGTGATCGTTATTGTGATGATCGTATGTTGAATCGTCGAAGCCGGGGAATGAAACCGGGTTGTTATCGACCCGGATGAAGACCCGGTCGTTTTCGGGTCCGGATCCGTAAGTGGGATCAGAGGTGTCTCGTGCAATGAGCTGGAACGTCGCCGATTTCTTCTTCTCTATGAATTTCTTCTTCACCATTGTGTGGAAGGAGAAATTCGACGGCGAACTTGGGGGATTTTGGGGATTTGGGGTTAGGGTTTTGGGGTGGGAGAGTATGAATGTGATGAGGGGTGAGATTTGGGCTTTGGCTTTGTTTGTTGTGGGCTTTTAGTGTGATTTAGGTTGGGTTGGATCGGATATTCTGAAGGACTTCATGAGCTCGTAAGGAAACCGTTCGGCGTAAGATAAGATTGTAGACGTCTTTTTTCTTTTTTCTTTTTTCTTTTTTGAATTCTGTGTATGACGAAAGTTATTGGGTTGTTATTGGTGTAAGCAATGAACTCTGGATATTGCTATGGATCTGTGACTAAATCATTGCGTTGATTTGTATCGATCTTTAGAGTTTATGTTTTTCATGATATTAATAGGATCATGTTGCAAATGTTTAGTATTTGGGTAAAGATATGAGTCTGGTGCATACATGTGTGATGGTGGGGTGGTGCGTACATGTGTGATAGTGTCGTTGGGCTGTTTTCTCATCTTCTCAGTTCAAATGGTCATCGCACCACGGTTGAATTGGTGATCCATCCAGGAAAGTTTCTTCATAATGAGCTGAGGGAATTCATTGAAAATGTGCCGAAAACGTAGTTCTGCATTGATTCAACTTCAGTTTTCTCTCAACGTTTGTCTGTGCAGTAAATTTATCAAGACTTCAGTCAAAGACTTCAATTATACAAGCCCGTTGCTAGTACATGCTAGATTTTGGCAAATAGGACTCGAGGAAGACGAACTAAAATCAGTGACACAAAGATGAACAAGGACCGAAAACCAAAACTGTATCTTTGACACACGAATAGTAAGCATATTCTAACGAGAGTGTTCGAGGTCATACATCCATATCAAAACATGATCAAAGAGACGTTAGTTACGCACTTCATGCACTCATACATCGACTCGTTCAATTATTATAAACCAGAATTTAACCATAAAACTTTCATATTCTTCAACAAATCGATGAAACGTAATGAACACATAAATTTCACATGCCTATATCTAACCTCTCCTCGAACCAAAACTGATATCATCGATGGTGACGACAAAAATTGTGATGTAGGGGTCCAAACGTATAACATATAGTGCGCTGCAAGTGATCGTCACCAAACCCCTTGGCCAAGAGTGTTTGGCATCCATGGTTCCTTTAACTATACGTATATTATTTTCTCTCCCCCCAAGTTCTAGTAGTATAAATAGATGTCACGCTTTGCCGTATTCTGACTCACACATAATTCCTCACCAAATATGGCACGTTCAATCTCTCCATGCTTCCTGTTCCTGTTTCTGATACTGACTCTTATCCATGTAGCCGAACCTACTGGTGATCTGCAATCAAATGTTACAGACTTGGAACGTGACAATCGTGTAGGCAAGTATAATCACTCTTTGTACGCCGATGATCGTCGTGTGGGTGCTCGGAGTAAGAACAAGATAGGTGGCAGCGGCGGGTGGAGTTACTCATGGGGATGGGGTGGAGGCG
>JAOVYX010014568.1:0-61904 GCA_035668315.1 Drosera spatulata
CTATATGTAATGCAAACCGTTACAAGGAGAAGAGAAGTTCAAAGAAGCGGTCCGGTGTCAGTGTGCTTCGATATTTTCCGATAACTCCGAGACTTTAGCGGTTGTATGCCAACAGTGCTTCGTTGCCTGATGTCTTGACATTCCACCTCTCGAAGATCAAATGGCATCATGACACACCCTTCAGATAGCGAATTCTGGAGACATTTGGATCGTACTTTTCTATCCTTCCCGACAGAGGCACGTAATGTCCGGTTGGGACTCTACACAGATGGGTTTGCACCGTTTGAGTAGTCTGGAAAGGAGTACTCTTGTTGGCCTGTCATACTCACACCATATAATCTTCCCCCCAAAATGTGCATGAAGAGACCTTATATGTTCTTGAATATGATCATCCCTGGACCAAAGAGCCCAAAAGAAAACCTGGATATTTATTTGCAACCTTTGATAAGGGAGCTTCTTATGTTGTGGGAAGTTGGGAAACCAACATATGATGTTCACAAACGTCAAACTATCAACATGAGGGCCTGTTTGTTATGGACTATCAGTGATTTCTTACGTATGTAATATTATCCGGTTAGAGCACAGCCGGTTGGTTGGCTTGTCCATATTGCATGGCAAATACAAAGTTCTTTCACCTCAAGAATGAACTAAAGCATTCATGGTTCGACTGTCATCGACGTTTTTTGCCCATGGATCATCCTTTTAGGAGGACCAAGAGTGGGTTTTTGAAGAACAAGGTAGAGTGTTCCCCACCGGTTGAGATTCTTAGTGGAGAAGAGATTCTTCACAGGGTTGCACACATCCCTACCACTAAGGAAAGGTTGGTCTATGACTTACCGATTGCTACAGTCGGTATTCACAGAATTCACAATTGGAGCAAGAGAAGCATATTCTGGAAACTACCTTACTGGCCGTCTCTTCTAATCCGTTATAATCTTGATGTCATGCACGTTGAGAAGAACGTATTTGATAACGTGTTCAACACAATAATGGACATGACGGGTAAAACGAAGGACAACGAGAAGTCAAGAAGAGATTTGGCTTTGTGCTGCAAAAGATCCAAACTCCACCTCAAGAAGAGTGTTTCTGATAAAGCCAAGACACATACTTTTATGCCGAAAGATCCGTATGTTTTGGAGTAGAACCACAGAAAACTACTGTGTGAATGGGTACAGAAACTACAATTTCCGGATGGTTACGCATCCAACCTTCATCGTTGCGTACGTGTCTGAGTGGCAGCTTAGAGGCATGAAAAGCCCTGACTGTCATGTCTTTATGGAAAGATTGCTGGCTGTTGCTTTCAGAGAGTTGTTGTCGAGGAATGTATGGAATGTTTTGATGGAGTTGAGTGAGTTCTTCAGGGACTTGTTCATGTCTCGCGATGACATGAACCGTTTGGAGATATTCATCCTTGAAATTATTTGTAAGTTAGAATGACTGATGCCTCCAAGTTTCTTGAACTCCATGGAACATCTTCCTATCCATATACCATATGAGGCGAAAACGCCTGGATCAGTTCACTATATATGGATGTATCCCTTTGAGAGGTAATGAATATTTCAATCTAAAGTCAAATCACCAACGATCTCACTCTGGATTTATAGTTAATTTGTTCTTACTTTGCTTTTGAAGGTTCTTGTTCCATTTGAAGCAAAAGATTGGGAATAAAACACATATGAAGGGCTCTATATGTGAAGCTTATGTCCTGGAAGAAGCAAACGGCTATGCAAATTTGTATTTTCCCTAAAGTGTGGAGACAAAGGCCGATGATCTTCCTCGTTGTTATTGGAGGCCAAGTGATGCTGGAAACGATGAAAACCTACTGTAAGTTTTCTGCAGAAACGGAGGATATGCTCCGATTGAGAGGAAAGCAAAGCAAAGACAAAGAAGAGGACTGCAAAGAAATTGATGCTTGATGATCGAGATGCCGAGGCAGCTCATAGATACATTCTCGTGAATTGTGAACTTGTTGTCCCGTTTGAGAGGTATGTTGAGATGAATTTTTGGAGGCCATATTTATGCTCTAGGCTTGTTAGATTTCATATAACGACCATACAAATGTGCTAGGCTTTTTGAGGAGGCGATGGTGAACAGAGGTTGTGTTGACATTAAAGAAGAAGCATGGACGAAAGCGCGACATATATGGCCCATTTGGTTGAAAGAGCATGTAAGTTATAGGTTTTCTTCCTCATTTGATTTAAGAAGTCTCCAAGTTTGTCATTCTCAACATCATAGGTATTGATTGTCAAAATATTTGCTCACAAGTCCGACTCCTTGAGGGCAATGAGATGATGAAGGCAATAGCTGCGGGGCCTACGGTTTATGTCAAAAAGTTCAAGCAATATACTGTCAACGATTTTTTGTTAGATATATTCTCAACCAGTAAGGGAAAAACTACAACAAATTGGGGTGTTTGCGTGAAAGGAGATGGCGTCGCGGACTACTATGGTATTCTCATAGACATTGTTGAACTCCAATATATCGGGACAGATTTTAGAAGCTTAAACTTTTCAAATATGAATGGTTCGATTCAGTCTTTGGATTAAGTGTACAACCAAGCTATGGGCTTGTTGACATAGATCGTTTGAGCAGGTACAGAGGGCTGTATGATCCTTTTGTTCTTGCCACTCAAGCAATTCAAGTATATTATGCTCCTTATCCGGGGTGTGCACCCCAACACAATAGATGGTGGACGATATTCAAAACGAAATCATGACATACTATTGAAGCTCCTGAAACAATGGAACAAGTTTTACAAGAAGATTTCAATGTCTCCCCCTTTATTCTTGAACCATTGGAAGAAACAGTGTATGACAATGATGATGAAGATGATGAGATAGATGAAGAGGAGGAGGAGGAGGAAGAAGAGAAAGACACAACAGAAGACATAGGCAAAGAGGAGTCAGAAAATGATGATGAAGATGATGATGAGGAGGGGGAGGAATGATCGTTTCATCTCATTTTAAATAAATACGTAAAGAACAAGAACTTCGTAACGTAACGAATTATTTCTTTGTAGCATAAGCAATCATAACGGTTGCATTCCTTCGTATGAAATTAACATTTTTTTCCTTATATGTTAACAGATGTCGTCATCCGTTGACTCCAGGGGTAGACGTAGTGTCTCGCTTGGACGCTCTAGCGGGCATGGCACTGGTTCACAGGATCGTCGTTCTGGCAAGAGCATCTCTAGGAGCATTGACAGTACGATGCCATCGCACGTTCCCCCTTTTTACTTCTCCTATATACATTTTATGCATCATTACTATAGACGTATTTATCAAATACTTATGTGTATTTGGAACCATATGATATAAGTTTTATCACAGTGATGTAGTCAGGACAGTCACTGCATCATTCACCGTCTTTTATGAGGCGTTGTGGATTACCTATTCAGAGGTTCCACTACATGCACGTGATCGCATGTTCTGTTGGTTCTCCATACGAGCCCGAAAACCCTTTTCTATGTTATTGATAATTTTATTTTGATATATATAAATATACTATAGGAATTAATATGTTCTATTGTTTCTTTTAGGTGCAGTATGCCTGAGATCCATCACTCGATGCACGGGTACGCGCTGGATGGGAGGCGACGTTGAAACGTCATTTCCTAGACATCTTTTACAAGGTTTGAATCGCAATCATTGAGAGGGGATTTGACATCGTATAGTGGATGCCCTTCTAGCTTCAGATGGAGCTCTTGGAGAGGCAGTGCACGAGTGAGGATTTCCATTCAAAATCCGACATCGTCTTGCAGAACCCGGCGAAGGGGATCGCGATATACACTCAGGATTGTGTGTCCTCCGTCTCCATCGGGAAGAGGATGATAAGTTTTTCGTTTTTTTTTCATTCGGTACATTTAAGATTTATCCGTGTTTTATCATTTCATTAACAAAATTTCATATAACAATTATAATGTCGTTTGAACTCATTATTTTGCTTAAATTATTTTTGGAGACGGCCTTGAAACGAAAGGTCATAGGCTTCGAGGTTTTTATCCAGACTCATAAGAAGTCGGATGCCCCTGGCATTGTAGAGACCATTCAGGCCGGGAAGTCTATAGCGGGCATTCCGCTAGTTGACAAGCCTGCGACACATTTTAAGATATCTTTTCTTTTGCTGCTTATTTGTTAAATACAGTTTATTACATTTCACATTACTAATGCATTACAAATTATCTACTGTAGGATTCATATTTTGAGTGACTCGGTCAGCTGCCTGAGTCGTAGATAGATGAGTCTGTCGATCCCTAGGTTGGTCAGCAGCAGTTTTATGTAGCGGCTGATCGGACTTTCTTGGAGGTCTCTCGGACCGACGAAGGAAGAGTATATGGCATTGGTTCAGCTACGAGTCAATTATACCCCCGATCCATGCTCAGCTCTTTATCCAGGAGTCAATCGCAGAGCTCTCGGGGGATTCCTGATGATTATTATCAATTCAAGGAAGAAGTCCTCACCCTCCGACAGAGCCAAGCCAGGATGGAGCAGCAGATGGTCTTCCTGTTCATGAAGATGGGCGAGGATCCTTCAACATGTCAGAACGAGGCTGGTAGAGCTTTTTCTCCTTTTTAACCACCTCCGGATGACGACTCCTGTCCCCCAGAGCAGCGTGATGTTCAACTAGCCGGCCATTGATACCTATTAGGTTGTTATAAACTCTTTATATGTGTATAATTTGAAATTTAGTTTAATTTGATTGATATTTGTTTATTTCTGAGTTCCTTGATGTTTCAGGTATATGTATTTACATTGGTACGCGTTAAATTTTAATTTACTTTTTTAAAAATTAAACTCAATTAGCGACGGAATCCGTCTCTATAATTCTCTGAATACATCAAAGTAATAAATTTGTTAAGCTTATTTATTTTTTCACTGCATGTGGATAAGTCGCGTCACGTTCGTGATAGGGGTCGTCATGATCGTGACCTTCGTGAAAATATCATCTGGACACTTTTCTTCCATGGTCACGATCATGACGGAGCCCGTCACAACCGTGTCTAACCTTGAAACAACCAAAAACATCATTTTTTTCGCGTCGAACTTCGTCTTGACCAATGGTATACCTTATGTAGCCCTTATATCATCATAAAATACTTCAAATGACATCATTTTCACCTTCACCTTGAATCATCGGCTATGCATTTTTAAAGATTTATGGTTCTTCCATGATCAAAATAGCCTCAAACGCGTCGGTTTAGTTCCAAAACAGCTCCAAACGTTCTCGAGCATCAATGTCATCATCTAATACATGTGAGCATCACTAGAAATCATAGAAATCATCTTCAAAGATCATCAAATCATCACACTTCATCTCGATCATCTTCAAACCTTTTCCATCCATTTACACAAACCACCAAAAGTTGCTTCTCTAGATCAAATATACAATGAAACATACAAATAACAGTACCAACGTTCCAAAAGTGAAACTAAACTACAAACATAATAACACTAAACATGCTACACAAAGGAAATTAACTTAGGAACCATGAGTATATTCATACACATCATTTCTAAAGTCCCCTCTACCTCTAAAGTGGGTGATTATCAGCCCATTTCATGTTGCAATGTGCTCTAAAAGGCAATTTCAAAACTGATAGTAGGTAGAATGCAATTAGTGATGCCTTCTATTATTTCTAAACCTCATTGTTCCTTTGTGAAAGGGAGGATTATGATGGATAATGTCCTTCTGGTGCTAGAATTGTTGTATGAGTATGAAAGAAAGAAGCTATCCCTATGTCGGATGGCAAAATAGACCTGAAGAAGGTCTATGATTCAGTTTAATGGAATTCTATTAAGGATTTGTTGTTATCCTTGCATTTTCCTATTAGGTTTGTCAATAAACTTATGACCTGAATTTCATCTACTGCCTTTTTCTATCTCCTTTGGGGACTCTTTACATTTTTTTTTTAATGAAAACTGTTGCTTGAGGAGATCATGTTTCTCCCAATGTCTTTGTGCTATGCATGGAGTATCTTGCTCGTTGTTTTTTGAGAGTGGGCTTTTGTGCCGAATTAAGATATTATCCTCGATATAAGACTAATAAGATCATTCAACTGAATTTTGCTAATGATCTTATATAAAGGGCGTGCTCAATAATTGGTCATGATTTGCATGCAAATACAACATTTTGAGGATGTTTCTGGGTTGGCAAAGAAGCACAACAAAAGTGTACTTATAATGGAAGGATTTAACCTTACTCAAAGGAGATCACTGACTTTCGTGAAGGAGTCTTACCCTTAAAAGTACCAGGGTGTTCTTATTTCAGCCAAGAGGCTAAGTGTATCCCAATATCTTCCTCTTATTGAAAAAGTCTCAGCTCGAATATGCTCTAGGGAAGTACATCTTTTGTCGTATGCAGGATGGATTCAATTGATTAACTCTGTTTCGCTTGGTGTTCATACCTTCTGATGTCAAGTTTTTCTCCTTCGAAGTGCAGTTGTAGATGAAATTAATTCCTTATATCACAAGCTTTTATGGTCTAGCAGGTGTCATGGGACCAGACTTGCTGTGGTAGCTTGGGAGGATCTGTGTATCCTAAAGAGAATAGGTAGCCTGGGGATCAAATATTTGAAGAGATGAAATCTTACAGTGCTTTCTAAGTTCGTTTAGGTCATTTTTTATAAACAAGACCGATTGTGGATTAGATGGTGCATTGTTTTTATGTGAAGGATAGAAATGTTTGGGTTATTGATGTTCAAATGACCGATTCATATATGCCGTTGTATGCTCATGATTTTGATATTTGTTGGGTTAGTTGTTGAGTGCGATGTTTATAGAGCCAACTCCCATCTAAGTCAATTCATTTTGAAAAAGGTTTTTGAAATTTAGGATGGGTGTCACTATGAAAAACCTTGCCAGGTGAAAATTCTACGGTAGATATTGAAAATCTTTTTTCTTTGTGAGCCTTAATGATTTTCATACCTTTATTTAGTCATTTAGCTGCATTATATATCAAACCGTCCTTTCGATTTGTGTACATCAAAGCGCATTTCGTTATTTTCATATCTTGTGATAATATATGGCAAACGCTTGAGTTTCATTAGATCCTACCCATGCTTTTATTATTTCTTTCATGTCATGTGCTACTTTGAGTACTTGGTTTTGTATGCCGAGCTCCTTAAAAATAAACCAATGTTGCGAGATCAATCTTTCATGTTTGCTATGGGGTCGAATTCGCAAGTGTTGGTCCAGGGTGTCTAGGATATGAGGAAGTAATGAGGCTAAAGTCATAAAAAAAAAAAAGATTTTTTAGAAAAAAAGAGTGTCCTTTTTGGAGTGATAAGGGACATTTATAAAGGGTTTAAATGAAGACGAATTATTTTATGTACGATAACGAATTACGTCTAATGATGGTGGATTTGTGAAAGCTAGTACTATTTCAAAACATAAAATAAAATAAATGCCTTGAAAAAAGAAAGACTTGAATCAGGAAAAAAAAAAAAAAAACCAATGAAAAAAAGGAAAGGTAATGTTACAAATTTTAGCTATGCTTCACAAGAGATCATTTCTACCATTTGATTCATCATTGAATCCTTTCATCATTTTCATTTTTGTAAGTTTTCACTTAGATGTAAGCTTGAGTGTGTGAGTGAGGGAGACAAAGAAGGTAGATGTTTAAGGGATTGCAAGTGGCTAATGGTGCACATGAATGACTTCATTTGATTGATCTCTTATTCACTAGTCAAACACAACCTAACTCTACAAACCAAATGAGCCGACCTCCATTACCTTATTTCAAATTCTTAAAGAGGCCAAACTTGAATCATGCCATAGAATTTGAGCTCGCTATTGGTTTGAAGGGTGATACTTCGTCACGGACTTGAGTTTCAATTAAATTGATTTTTGTTGTCTAAATTTTTCCTTATTTGAAAGGAGTCATGCTCACTTTTAACATGGATATGGATAGGGATGGTCATGGTCGTATTCTATATTTCCTATTCACTAGCTTGTAACCACTCATGAGCTTAAGAGTTTGTCAATCTAGTTCAGTCGTAGTGAACTTTTTGGATAGATTTCTGTAAACCCTCACGAGACCTTACTCGTCCTCTTAGAATTGATTAGGGATTTAAAGGGCTTGTTGTACATGCTAAACTATTTGCGAAAGTGACTTAGGAGTCTCACTTATTTTTCTTTGTTTTATGCGAGGACGAGTAAAAGTTTAAGTTTGGGGGTATTGGATAATAGATTTTCATACTCGTTATTTATGTATCACTTAACTTAAGTTTTTGCTAGTTTTTGAGACTTTTCTCGGGTTTGATGTGTGTTTTGCGAGATTTTACAGGATCGATTACTCATGGGAGAAAGACGCTTCAAAGAAGATAAAAGTTAAGGATTTGTCTTTGACGTCATTTTAAGTTTCATGTCACCATAGAAGGAAAGATTTTTGGAAAGATCCGTAACAGTGATTCTGTGAAATAAAATTTTATCAGGAATCTTTCCTTTTATGATGGTACAAAATCAGCCATGTTGACTGATTTTAAGTCAGTCACACATTTCCTATATATATATATATATATATATAGGGTAAAGGAAATATGTTGCAAAGTGCAGCAAAGGGGTTGTTGCAGCTTGCGAAATGCAACATTTCAAATAAAAAACTTCCTAAGTGCATGAGAATTTAGGGTTTCTAATTCTACGGTAATCCTTTTTTTTTTTTTTTGTTCAATTTGATTGATTGTGATACAATTATGAATTCTTTTGGGGATTTAGTTTAATAGTAATGGATTTTTAGGATGGAATAATTTGGATTGGTCTGGGTTAGTTTATCATGTCTTTCTCCTTGGTGCGTGAGGAAGAAGGAGATCAACTAAAACACGGCATACTTGGCCTATTTCATAACCAAATGATGTCATTTTTCATATTTATAGCAACTGCTTGGCTGCCAATTACAGCATATAAGATTTTCCCATATATATGTCTTTGGGGTTATATTGATCGGCTCCTACACAATAAAAAGAAGACATTCAAATAAAAACAAAAAACAAAAACAAAAACGCACGTAAGAGGAAGAGGAAGGGAGAACATGAGAACACTTTGTCGAAAAAATTCGACTCGTCACGAAGCTCTTCTTTACCTCTGTCTTCAAGTTTTTCCTATTCGTCATTGTTTTTCTTGATTCGAATATGAACTTATCTTATTGTTTAGGACTTTGATGTAGATAGATTTGTTAAGCTTCGATCCTTTTTGTCATTATTGGACTTTGATTTATTTCTAATGGTTGAGTATTCAATTTTGCCTTTACAACTTTCAATTCATTGACAATATTTTGAACGATTTGTTCCACAAATCAGTTGGGAAGGAAAAAATAGTGCTTATACCGTGGAATCGGATGTCATAGGTTGAACACGTCCTCCACATCTGCTGATGCTGGAGCGTTACTACAGATCCTGAATGTCCCGATACTCTAGGCCTAGAGCAGGATGAAAAACTACTAGAACCTATAGAAAAATGACCCTGCTGAAGCCCCTCTATGGTCTCCTCTCCTACGTCTCCTCCTCTGGGCTGCTTTGTAGCCCCTGTACGACCAGGTCTCCCACGTCCCCTCATACGTGGTGGCATCTTGATTGGATCGAATTTAAACATGAGCCAATTCTTGAGCAGAATTATAAATTGAAAGATGGTGAAAGATAGCAAAAGATAGTCAATTATTAAGATGTCTCTACGAGAGAATTATTATATCGAAATAAGTCCAAAAGGTAGTGAATTATGATCTCATCGATCATAATACTGAAGATTACAACAACAGCACGAGCACATAGAAACTAAAACAAATGATGAAGCAGTCTTCCCATCGTTCCACAACGATGACTCCTGGGCTTCATAACTCTTTTTGCTTGACGAGAAGCCCTTTCTCCCTGGCAAGAAGTTCCTTCTCCCTAAAGAGAAGTTCCTTCTCCTTATTCGTTAGAAGGCATGGTTCAGAAGGGGCCTCGCACAGGCTGAGCAGGAGCCATAGTCAGAAGTTCCTCATTGTTAGTCGGGCAGTTCTGACCGTTATAACCTTGCTGATGGCATTTCCTGTAATGTGGTGGTGCACTCAAACTAGCTCTGTTAGGACAAGTGCGCGCGTTGTGCCCAGCTTTTTGACACTGTCCGTATCTAGTGTCCCCCTGTCACGTCGAACATCCATCTCATTGTGTATGTGATTTGTCCTCAGTTTGCCATTCCTCCTCTTCCATTTCTATCTTGGAACAATGACAGGGCCCTCGTACGATGGCTAGACATCTTGTAGTATTCATCGACATATGCAAGGAGATCTATATTGTAGTCCAAATAACACTTGAAGACATGGCTGCATAGATAGTGATATAGTTATCATTTCATACTAGTGCACGTGCTGTGTGCGAAATCAACCTCATGGATATGTCGACCTCGAGTGATGAATTTGGTTCACGATCGATCAGTCTTCACCTCAAAACGGCTCGGCCTGTTGTGGAACCTTGTCCCAACAAGAGTCCACGCGTTGTTCTTCTTTCTATTAAGATGATGATAAACCAAAGGGGTGACCGCCATCCTTTTATTGATCTCATCCTTAGATGTCATCCTTCGTTTCGTGAAATAAAAGTTTGAACGGTAGAATGTGAATTAAACCAATGTTGTAACAGGAACAGATCGGCAATCCTTAAGTACGGAGTTGAACATCTCTGATTGGTTGATCGTTATTATGCTATATCTCCTCCCTCCGTCATGTTCTGAAGACCACTTCTTTGAGGGCATATTGTCTCTTGTTATCTAACCGTACACCCTCTGGCTATCCTCCCTAATCTTGTTTATCACAACCTCCCACTTCTTCACTTATCATTCATAACAAAGTTTCTTCAACATGTTCCCCTAGGTTTTGGAACTCATGTGCATCCCAAAGTTGTTGGCAAAATGAGGGACATAATCACAGTGACATGTGTTGGGTTCTCTCCAATGCCTTGCCTCACTTTTCACCCTCAAAATACCGACATGGCGATCCGATATTATACAGATGGCTTGTCAATTTTCCACCACTTAAACGGTGTTCAAAATGAAAAATTTAGAGAAGCATGCACGGAAGAACTGATTGAAATATTTGAATAGGTTTCAGGGGTACGACATACCTGTCTTGGACCGTCGAAGAACTAAGACCATGTATCGGCCGACTCCTTCTATTGCACTATGAAAACAAGTGGAAAGGGCTGATCATTGGCATCATATCCCACTGCAATATTTAGCGTTCCATGATACTTTCCTTTGCGAAAAGTTGCATGCACACTGATCACCGAACGATAATGCCTCCATCCTTCGATTACCAGTTTGAATGCCTAGAAAACACCATTAAACAAGCGATGATTAGTAATATTCATCGACAAAAAATGGTGTATTACTATCGTACCACGGTTGGCTCGCCTTATAGTATGAAGGAACATGGGAAGTACAGCGTATGACTTCTCCCAATCACCCAGCCATGCTTTCTTGTACGAGATCGTCCGATTGTATTCCCTCTCGATCATCTTTCTGATGACTCTCACTTTCATGGAGATCCTCTACAATGACGTCAATAATCTGAGTGGAAACAAAATCCGAAGTCAATAGGCGTAGGCTGCTTCGAATATCCTTGCTGTGCAAGTATGACTCGCAGTAATCTTGTTGATCCTCCATCTATTGTCGCCTTTCTGCTTCATGGCTTTGAAATGTCATTTGTAACTGTTTGGATCCCCTTTCATTCACTATTTGCCTCACAACAAGTAGCTCTTTACTTGATGACACCATAGAGAACTCGACTCCTTAACGAATCACAAAATCAGATATATGATGGTAGCAATTCTCCTTGCAGTCGAAGTCCATACTGATAGAAAGGTCGGAATGAGAAATGGCATGGCTCGGTTCATGATGATCGTTGACTGCTTTTGGTATCTAGCTTACATCAGTGAACATGGAAACACGGCTACTCTAGTCTTGGGTAGGAGCAGCAACAATAGGACCAGCATGGTCATGAGAACCTTGTACATCATCATTATCATCATCATTAGGCTCAACCACTTCTGCATCCCCACTGACTTCGTCATCTTCCTCTTCTTGAGAGTCTTCAGAAACATCAGCTTCATCCCCATCGCCTTTTTCTCCGCTTTCATCATCGTTTGACTCATCGACTCCATCATCATAGTCTGATAAACAATCATTGACGGTGAGCAGGAGCCAATTCATAGCTTCTGAGGCAACACGATAAGGGGCGACGGATAGATCAACGGCAAAAGGATACTCCTCCTGGTCAGGTGCCGGTTGAAAATGTCCAGTCAAAGTTATTTGTACTTGAACTTCTGGAGCATCATGTTTCACATACCACTCTACAAAACGGCATTCGACGTTCTTAAGTATTTGGAATGTTGTTTGCATAATCGCATCATCCTTGATCAACAACATTCGGGATGATACCAATGTTTGAGGATATTTCACCTAGATCTTGATTTCAGATGGTTCCCAACCCCTACCGGATTCATCACATATGGCAATAGCATAATTTCCCAAACTTATGGTCATTGTCAAATTTTGAACAAGCGGTATCCCAATAACATAGGATTGGCAATTGTTCAAATGCCATACCTATATAATATTCAAAGTAGACAGATTCAGGATTGTAAATAATTATATGATTATTCAAGAGATTCGATGCAAGAATTCACTAGCATTGAAAATGATTAACTAAGAATTATCTGATGATTATTCAAATTTACCTAATGTCACATGAACTAATGAAACAGATTTCAAATATTACAGAAACTACATATACACTGATTATAAGTATTTCCTAGGTTTAAACACACTAATCTTTTGCATTTCCTAAGTTGAATTTTGGAAAGAGGAACTACTTTCATATAAACTAATTAAATCGATTTCAAATATTACACAAACTAATTAATCACACACTGATTATAAGGATTTCCTAGGTTGAAACACACTAATTTTTTATATTTCCTAAGTTAATCCTATAAAGAGGAACTATTTTCATAGAACTAATTAAACAAATTTTAAATAATATGGAAACTAATTAATTACACATTGATTATAAGGATTTTTTAGGTTGGAACATACTAATTTTATGCATTTTCTACATAGATCTGAACTAATTTTCCTTAATTATGTAATGATTATAAATTTAAATTAAACTATTTTAATTATTAAACAAATTATATAGATTCATGGAGCTAAAACCATAATTTTAACTACTCAATAAATTTTCTAATTTATAAAATTTTCTGGTTTGAATAAAACTAATTTCAAAATTTATAATAATTACCAATTTCCAAATAATGAATACAAAATTTTTCAAAATTTTCTAATAATTTAAGGATTTCCTAGGTTGAAACAAACTAATGTTATGCATTTTCTACGTAACTCTGAACTAATTTTCCTTAATGTAATGATTATAAATTTAGATAAAATTATTTTAATTATGAAACAAATTGTACATTTTGAGAGAGCTAAATTCATAATTTTAACTACTCTTACTAAATTTGCCAATTTATAACATTTACTGAATTTGAATAAAATAATTTCTAAATTTATAACTTAATTACCTCTTTTCAAAAAATGAATACAACATTTTCTAGATTATTTCTAATAATTTAAGGATTTTTTTGTTCAACAATATATTAAAAAAAAGAAAAAATTTCAAAAAAATACAAAAAATTAACAATATTTCCCAAAACGTAGAAACTTAGAAAATAATTCGCATCAGGTACAACTTGCCGTTATCCCAATTCAAAACCACTGAAACCCACTACTAGCAAACCACAAACACTACAAAAAATCAAGACGCACTGAGTCCATTCCAGTTCCAAATCGACAACCAACAACAAACTCAAATCCGCTGCCAAATCCAAACTCAAATTCGATGCATCACAATAAATTCAAGAAGCGCACTGAATTCATCATCAAATCCAAACGAAACAGGCGAACTTTATAATTCAGGGTTTGTTTTTCAAATTTGATAAAAAAAAATAGTGAATTCAATTGATTTATACATCAACAAATGCATCAATTCAATCGATATAATTCGACATTTCCTATATTCGAATAATTAATAATCAAAAAATAGAGTGTCTTTGGAACCAAAAACAGTACATCGTGCCTAAACCCCAAGTTTGTTATGTGTTCGAACCCTAAATTCATTCCTTCTTCTTCTTCTTCTTCTTCTTCTTCTTCTTCTTCTTCTTCTTTTAAGTGATTCTTAATATGTTTGTTTTCCTTGTTTGTGTAATGAAATAGGAAAAATGACACAATACAGAACCAACATGGCAACCCTCATTAAGATTTTGAAAAAGGAACAGGAATTCCGATGCACAGACGAGCACAAACTACAGCTCAGGAGAACGCCGTTCTGGACCTTGTTTGACATGATTTTGAAAGGAAATATTACTATATCAGATTGCAGAAAGAGTGACAAGTTCATTCGAGAGGTTGCATGGAACTACAACCAAGGAATTTAGAATGTAGTTAATCAACCTCCCTATATTTTTATCATATAAAGAAATATCTTAGTTCACATTCTCTACGAATTTAGATTTTAATAATTTAATTTGAGCTATTCAATTAGTTTAATTTGTAAAAAGAAAAAAAAAAAAAACAACCGTCCTTCCATAGTTATTACTTTTCACGAAGTTGGAAGAGTCTTATCGTGATCACAACAGGTCTAAAATATTGCACCAATTTTCATTGTGGGTTCGATCGTTACTTTCAGTACTACAATTAATTAGAATACATCTAGAGTGTGAGTAAGAATACAATTATTCTAATTTGATCGTCTTACGACGGGCGTGTCAAGTTTTGACACCGTTGTCGGGAACGGTAACGTCATGCCAAAAGAATTTTTTTTGACTTTTTCGATTATTACTTAGCTTTACTAATTTTTTTGAAATTATTTTTAATTTATTTATTTTTCTGAAACAAATATAATTTTTTAAAAATAAAATCTGAATATTGAATTATTCTGGTTTTGTGAATTTTTTATAATATTTTTTGATCTTTTTGAAATTGAGAAGTGGTAGGATTACAAATAGCCAAGTTCAAAAGATTGTGAGTGAATTCCAATAAATACAACTTGAATATCCTACTCCTACCTCAAATTCTATACCTTCTTCTTCATCCTCTAATATCAACGATCGACACAATTTTTCTCCAATTGAATCCGCAAATTTAGATTTGTCAGACAATCAAGCTAATATTCCTATAAATAATCAAAATAATCAGAATGCTCAAAATGTTCAAGAAACTCAAGTTGAAAATCGCATATTGAGAGAGTTAGCTGAATATGATGATTTAAATCAACCTCTATTGTGTATAGTGTTTCTTGATGTCTAAGGAAAATTTTTAACTTAATTAAGGATTTTTACAAAAATTATCATCTTTTCATGGTTTGCCTAGTGAGGATACTCATCGGCATTTAAATGAATTTAGTTTGTGCAAACATAAAACCGGAATGAGCAACTAATGAACTCATTAGTTCCTAGGAGAGCCTCCTTTAGTTCCTCAATAGAGGCATCAGATGAGGAAAGGTCAAATACTTGTTGCTTGTCCTCACTTCTGGCCATGAGACAGAGCTGTGCATTGAGATTGTCTCTTCATCATCTGAGTCTATCTTACTCATAGTTTTAGCGAAATAGGTTTTGTCTTTTTCTTTTTCGCCCAAGCCACCTTTGTTGTAATCCTTTTTCATTTTCTGTGCTGACGACTCCTGCGGGGCTCATCTGCATTGTGCAACTAAGTGTCTTGGTTTGTCGCAGTTGTAACACACTTCCTTGTCTGCTTCCTTTGATTTGCTTGAGTTGTTTCTTTTGAAGTTTTTCTTCTTGAATAGCTTCCTTATTTTCTTCCCCATCAAGGCAAGTTCTTCAGACACAGATTCTTCTGTTGTTGATGAGGTTGAGGAGATGTCATCTTTCGCATTGATCACAGTATCTCAGACATTGGTCTGTCACGGGCGTGAGCCCCGTCGCGGGCGCGACACTCCCCCGTCGCGGGTGCGACGCCATTGTGCAGGCATTTTTAGATTTTCCCCTCGTCGCGGCAGCGGCCAGGATTGTCGCGGGCGCGACGGATCTCAGACCAGAACCTGCAGGAAACCTCCCTGCCCGTCCACGGAACGCCCAATTCGCGTTTTTAAGCATCCAAATCATTATATACACATCAAACACAGCATGAACACGTCGCAAAGCACGCACGGACGTGTTTGAATCGTGAGAACGAATAAAAGAGGTGTATCGGATGTGTGAGGTTACCTCGAACGTGTTTGGTTTCCTTGAAGTGGTTATCATCCCTTGGCTTCCCGTTGCTCTTTTCCCCGCCTCCCCGCTGTGATTGCTGCTTGGAGACGACTATGGCAGTGACGATGCGGATGATGGTAGTGAGGTGGTGGTGTCGAGGCAACAAAGACGATGAAGTAAGTGATGATGATGATGATGCTTGATGACGATGATGTTCTTGGTGGCGGCTCAAAGTTGCCGTTGGTGGCTGCGGTGGCTGCTGAAGATGATGATGATGGTGGCCGGCAGGTGGTTTAAGTGGAGGTGGGAGTGGTGGTGTATGATGCGGGAGAATGAGTGGGAAAGTGAGGGAGAGTGGAGGGAAAAGAGAAAGGGTGTGTGTATGTGTGTGTGTGTAATCCAACATTTCGTCCCACGAAACGTCTCGTTCAGTCCATTATTCACCCAAATTTTACAATATTAATCCACGAAAAATCTATTTGCATCGATAGATTTATTTCGTGTATGAAAATATGACCTTCTGGGTCATAATTCATTGTTTTTGGGATTAAATCGATAGTCCTTGCGCGCAACGTTTATAACGTTATAACATTATAACGTTATTCGTTCGTAACGTTTATTGGCGCGTTCAACAAATCATCCCAAATAATCCATCGTCATATTTGATTTAGTTAATCAAATATTTTTTTAGATTTAAATATATAACATTTTGACATGATTTATTTTAAAATCGTAACGTTATATATTCATCTCAAAACTCCCAAATTTTTCGGATATTATATGACCTCTTGCCATCATTTATTTTCCAACCATTTGCAATATTAATTATCTTGGGTTCAAGCTTCTTCAGCCTAATCACACGCAAAATACATTTTCTTTTGTCCTACAGTAAAACATATTCAGATAAGGGAAAACTTTTAACTTTTATCTTGTGGGGCGATAAAAATATTGTTGTAAGGACATATGTCATGTGATATCAACTTTAATTTAAATCATGTACTTTCTTCGTCCCTAATATATAGTGAACGTTTTGATCCGATATACGGATTTATATATGTGTTGAATTTTTATGGAATTTGATGAAAAAAAGAGTTTTTTTTAGTGATCGTGGGATGTAAGTGGGATTTAGGAGAGAGAATGAGAAAGGAGAAGAAAGAAGATAGTGGATATACTGTATCAGATGATGATTTATTTTAATTTTTTATATAAAAATATTACTAAATATGATATATTGATTATATTTTTTATACCGATAAAATACATTCTATACACTATAAAGTTTAGTTTTTATCTGTCTTTACAAATTTGTGGTCAAACACACCCACTGCCTAATCACACGCAAAATACATTTCTTTTGTCCTACAGTGTAAAAAATATTCAGATAAGGGAAAACTTTTAACTTTTATCTTGTGGGGGCGATAAAAACATTGTTGTAAGCACATATGTCATGTGATATCAACTTTAATTTAAATTATGTATTCTCTTTGTTTTAATATATGATGAACATTTTAATCCGATATACGGATTTTTATATGTGTTGAATTTTAATGAGATTTGATAAAAAAAAGAGTTTTTTTTAGTGATTGTGGGGTGTAAGTGAGATTTAGGAGGGGAAATGAGAGAAGAGAAGAAAGGAGGTAATGGATATACTGTGTCAGATGATGATTTGTTTTAATTTTTTATATAAAAAATATTATTAAATATGATATATTGGTTATATTTTTTATACCGATGAAACACATTCTTTACGCTATAAAATTCCGCCAACAAAAAATCCATTTTTTTTTATCTGTCTTTACAAATTTGTGGTCAAACACACCCACTGCCTTGTGCAGAAAGTGGAACCTCTCCAGGACCTATAAAAACACAAACCCATCCTCTTCAGTTTCCACGTTCTTAAACATCGCCCCAAAAAGATACAGATAAAATGGAAGCACAGCAGCTCTTGGTAAGGACAGGAATCTCAGTTGCATGTATTGTGGTGTTGACATGGGCATGGAAGTTCTTCAACTGGGTTTGGGTGAAACCCAAGTCACTAGAGAAGAAGCTCAGGCAGCAAGGACTCTCTGGGAACCCTTACAGGCTACTTTATGGTGACACCAAAGAGATTGCCAAGATGAGCCTTGAAGCCAAGTCTAAGCCCATCCCCTTGTCGAATGACCATATATCGCGTTTCATGCCTTTTCAGTATCACACCATCAAGAAACATGGTATGTCTTTAGCATAGTCATGTGGATTGCTGATGATAATCCATCTGGTTCGAACGTTATTTAGGGTAGAGGATGGAGTTGTGATAGATACGTGAATTTCATAGATGTTATGTTTCTAGCAGCTAATCTCTGATCAATGTCCTGTGTATCTAATGAATCTGTTGACAGGGAACCATTCGTTCGTGTGGTTCGGTCCAACACCAATCGTGTACATCTGTGAACCGGAATTGATAAGGGAAGTACTCAACAACATGAATGAGTTCCTGAAACCCAAATCCAATCCGCTTGCTTCACTTCTAGCACCCGGCTTCATTCGATATGACGGCGAGAGATGGTCTAAACACCGAAAGCTTGTAAATCCTGCTTTCCACACGGAGAAACTAAAGGTAGTTTCAACTCGAATATTAACGGGACTAAGTCCTTCCAAGATGGCTTCCTTAAGTTCTGAATGGATGTGATGTCTGTGTGGAACGTGTGTTCAAAACAGATATACTCAGTATACTGTGAGGGACTGGTTTCTGGTTTGTGAGGGAAATCAATGACATGGTCTGTTTGTTCTGCTGGTTTCAGCTTATGGTGCCAGCATTCTACACGAGCTGCGAGGAATTGGTCCACAAATGGGAGAAGATTGTACCTGAGACAGGCTCACATGAACTCGATGTATGGTCCGATCTCACCACTCTAACAGCAGATGTCCTGTCTCGAGCTGCATTTAGCAGTAGTTTCGAAGAAGGAAGAAAGATCTTCATTCTCCTGAGGGAGCAGTCTAGCCTTATTGTCAAGATCTTCAATTCTGTTTATATCCCTGGATGGAGGTAACTTTTCTCGAAGAATTTCTTCATTCACTAAGCATTATGTTTGTCACTGCTTCTTAGCGGGCGTAAAAGACATCTCGACTGACCTTATCAGTTGGATGCTTGGCAGAAGGCATCCTGGTCTATATACTAGTGGGTTTGTCTATTTAGCAATACGTGGTCTATATACCACGTTGCTATCAAAATCTGAAAATCGACATTTGGTGTTTGAGGTGAGTTGTTTATTTTTTCACTGTTTCAATGTTTGTTTCCATGTAGGTTTGTACCAACGAGAACCAACAGGAGGCTGATGAAAGTCGACCGAGAGATCAAATCTTTGTTGAAAGATATAATTTACAACAGGAAGCATGAGATGGAGGTCGGAAAAGCGGCCAAGGATGACCTGCTGAGTATTCTAATGGAGTCGAGCTTCGAAGAACTTCATAGCCATGGAAACGGCAACAAACAGCATGTTAAATTGACAGTGGATGAAGTTGTGGATGACTGCAAGCTCTTCTACTTCGCTGGCCAAGAGACAACCTCATTACTACTTTCGTGGATAATGATATTGTTGGGCAAACATCAAGATTGGCAACAACGGGCACGAGAAGAGGTTTTGGCAACCTTCGGGAAAGACAAGCCCACATTTGATGGGTTGAACCATCTAAAAATTGTAAGTGGTTCATTTTTCGCAGTTGGTCGCAAAATTTATCGATACCTTTGTTAAAATACACAAGGTCATGTGTCTTCGATGATAGAGTTTGAGCTTGTAGTACATTGACATGGTTTGGGGTGGTATAGGCTAATGTGCTCCTGTGGCCTTTGGTCAAAATTTTGCTTCCCACGATCCAGCATTTGATGCTATGATCAGATTGTATTGATAGAATCAGATCAAGTAGACAGAATAACTTATCTCTATCCCTGGTTTTTTAACGTACAATCTGTATCTAACATTTCAAATCTAATTTATGCTTACAGGTCACCATGATTGTGAACGAGGTGCTAAGGTTGTACCCACCGGTGACTTCACTTGGACGAATGGTTGAACACAGCATAACCCTTGGAAATTTGACAATACCTGCCGGCGTGCGGGTTAGCATGCCATTTGTACTAGCTCACCATGATCCTAAAATCTGGGGAGAAGACGCCTTGGAGTTCAACCCCGAGAGATTCTCTGATGGGATATCTCACGCCACTCATGGAAGCAACGGTTTCTTCCCATTTGGTTGGGGACCAAGGATATGCATTGGACAGAATTTCGCGATGAATGAAGCAAAACTAGCAGTGACTATGATCTTGCAACGCTTCTCCTTTGAGTTGTCCCCTTCCTATGCTCATGGTCCTGTTGTAGCTCCACTCCTCCTACCACAATACGGTGTTCCAATCATCTTTCGTCGCCTTTGAAGTTGAAGTCCTTCCACAGGAAAGAATAGCAAGATGGTTGATCAAGTGCACGCACGCTGAGAACGATCATGAAGGCTATTAGTTCATGTTTTATGGCTTATCCTTCTATATTGTATGTTCTGTATCATTTCATCTGCTACACCTTTGCTTTGCATATTACTCAATGATGCAAATTTTGGTTCTTCCCTACCTCAAATATTTAATTATGCATCAATATTATTGTTTCTGCTACCAAATCGCAATAGCTAGTACTCATATCAACAGAAAAGTTTTGAGACAAGTATTTTACACATTGCAAGCCATTTGACGGGATGATGTGGGTATGTTCCTTTTGTTTCTATCACATACATGACAAGAAAACATCCATGGTAATTATGGACCATTACTAATACCTTTGTAAAGTTATGTTACCTCCGTCCCATAGTTAACGTTTCTCTCTTTATATTATATAACACGCAATTTGAAGAGTTTCGTGACTCGTTTAAACGATACGATTTAAATTTTTTTACTGGGCCATGATTGTAATACGTAACGTTTATTATCATTAATATTTCACGACGGAGGAAGTATGCTTTTATGTGTGTCACAATACTAGTCAAAACTTATATCATTGCACGTACCCGGTCAAAAAATTACATTCTCTTTTAAACGGAGGGTGTATGTTTTTATGTGATGACTAATCAATTCTAGAAGTGGTTCAAGATTGTGTGCCATAGATTAATGTACTCCTTCCGTCTTATTTTAATTACAACCGTTTGACCAGGCATATAGTTTTGTATTTCCTCTGTCGCAAATAAATTACGATGTCTTGATTTGTCACGATTATTAAGAAATGTATTGATTTTTTGGTGTTTTATCTTTATATCCTTGTGAGCGAGTAAAAGAAATTGTGAGTGGGTGAAGAGAGAAAAAATAATAAGAAAGAAGATGATGTATTATAAAATAAGAATAATTTTGTAACAATCAAGTATCTAGGGAATCATAACCTTGCGACTACATATGTGAAAGGTACAACTACGTTAAGTATGTTAGTGATTCTAACATGGTTATCAAATCTTGTTACTCAAATTTTTTTAACTATAATAAGTTAAGAACATTGAAATGTAACAAGAATGAAATCTCCATTAACACATTATCACTACAAAAATCAACCAAACAGACGACTAAGCATTTTAGTCGCTAAATGCAGAATTTTAGTCGCAAAACCCAAAGGGCGACTAAGTTGCGACTAAAAACATTCGTCGCTAAATCCTTCCTCGCTAATTGATAATGGCGACTAACAATTTTTTTTAGTCGCCAAATTTGACGACTAACTTTATTTTTAGTCGTCAAATTTGACGACTAAAAGAGGTATTAGTCGCCATTTTGGGTTGTGATGTTTTGCGACCATTTAGGCGTTTAGTCACCATTTAGGCATTTAGTCGCCATTTTGGCGACGAAGGACGGCATTAGTCGCCATTTAGACTTGCCATATTTTGCGACCATTTAGGCGTTTAGTCGCCATTTTGGCAATTGGTAATTGGTAATTGGTAAAGTTCATGGAGCCAAGGAGATGTAAATTGTAAATATTAGTTTAACATATGCATGGCCACCAGGGTTATACAAGGAGATGTAAGTAATAGAATCGGTGTACGTCAAAAGAAAGAAACAACAACAACAATAAAAAACCTAGTTAATCCTGCCATTGACAGGGTCTGGGGAGGACGAAAGGAAGAAAGACGTCCCAATAATTTGTTATTGCGAATCGTCTTGATTAGAAGAAAACTGTCTATCACAAGAACATGACATGCCCCAGAATGGAGGATAATACAATATCTTATCCAAGTAAACAACCCACTTAGCGCGAAAAAACTTCTTAATTTGCCGTCTAACGGGACCATCAAGCTTCCGGTCACAATTAGCGAGCTAGCAGGAACACTAACTGCTCATTGTGAAGATAAAACTGATAGCGTACAAATATCAAACGATGGATGTATGACCTGAATGACAGAGATGGTGAACAATAGGCAGCCTAACATCCATTAAAATTTCAATGGCGACATTTAACAGAGAACAACATCCTAGAGAACACTTCAAACTAGGCATGACCACCTACACATGAAATAGAAACTCATGGACCTGATCATCCTAAGCAAAGTAGATCGATCTTTAAAGATCTAAGGAAATCAAACTTCTATGTAACCATTCTAAAGAAAAAGGAGAAAAATAAGGCCTTTTTTTTGCCAAAATATGATCGAGCTTTTATCATTGTTATTCGAGATTGTATATCATCTTCTCTGAGAAAAAGAGATGGGCTGCAGGAGAACGAGAAAAAGCACCTGCATAAGGTGTCCAGGTAAAATAAAGTCAGAAAAGCACAAATCGTGTACTTACGGTCCTCGTTTGTACACCGCCTTGATGTCGCCATTTCAGAAGTAAGCATGTAATACAGATTTCATGATATCGTAACATCTTGAGGCATCTTTATACTTCAATGGACGTTCCTGAATTTTCAAGGTTTCGATGCCAATATCATCATCACATTCAATTACTGCTATATTCATTCAAGGCTTGAAATAGCACAGCGCTAAAAGGGGAAAAAAAAAAAAAAAAAAACTGAACAGAAAAGCAACTATGTTCCAAAAAAAGAAATAATAAAAGACCTTCGTCTAGGAAGCAAAGATGCTTTCGTGTTTTGATTGGAATCACAATTAGGCCCAAGTTTTTGATGGAATGGAATGACTGGGCCGAGCTTCCTAGGCAAACGAGTTCGACCTGCCGTATTGGACTAACTGTAGTCTGTATCGCCATACCCTACATATCACTCTTCATTGAGTTGCCAAGAATCTAAACGTGCAAGCAGACTAGCTGGAAGGAACTAGTATCCATCAGATTGCTCCGGAAGCTACACCGGGTCATATGCATTTTCAGGGCACAGGTCTGTATGCTGAAATTTTCCAGCGACCAGTATCCCAGATATATCCACTGTTGAAAATTCGAATTCTGACAAACAATTAGGGCTTTTGGTTCTATCCGTTTGAGAATACGGGACATGGGTTTCGTTGTTTCGATTGTGTATTGACTATTGTGGGTTCACGCATTGTAAAACAAGGTATCAAAATGTCAAAAAAAGAGAAAAAAGAAAAGCTCTTAACACTCTTTTGTTAATTGAAATCATTGGTTTTGTTATATTAGTTCAAAACATCCTTGTGTGGTGGTAAAAAATAAGATGAGAAAATATTACGAGTGAAAAATAAGAGAATGAATAATACTCCAAAAAATAATAGAGTTAAAAATATATTATTAAATCTAGTATCTATTACGAAAATACGAGACTGATTTAAAATCAGTCAATATGATTATCACGATGTCACCGACGGGCTAATTTAAGGAGTTCTTTTTTAGGAATTGTCTAGAGTTCTTTACATTTTTCTAAACAATTCCATACTTATCTACGGTTCTCCGAAATTCTCTAGAATTTCCTAAAGTTAGGAAGAGTTCTCTAGAGAATTCTTTGTAAATATCTTAGGGAAAGAGTCTAGAAGACTCTTGAACATTCTTAGGAGAAGAAGGGTATGGAAGAGTTTACATGCCAAGTCTAGAACTCTCCATGGAGTTGTATATATAGGGGTGAGGCCTTTTAGCCAAGGCATCTCATCCCAAGGAATCCCAAGACATCTCATTCTTGTAAACTCAAAGTTTTGTAAACTCTCAAGCGTTCTTAATACAAGCTTATTTTCAATTCCAAACTCTCTTGCGTTCTCAGACATCACTTTTGGGTGACGAGTAGGCTGAGCTCAAGCGAAGGAGTGAGTAGTTTGAGTGCCGCACGGGTAGCGAAAATCTAACCCCGTGACAAGTGGTATCAGAGCAGGTTCGTACGAGAGATGACAGATTCAAGCATTGTTAAGCATGGAATTCTCGAGGAGGTGAACACTGCAAACGTAACCATGCGCAAATGAAGGGGAAAGTCGAAGGATGTTCAAGCGGCCTTGGAGTCACGACTCTCACTGGTGGAAGAGATCGTGGCTAAGATGGCGGATCGGTTGAAGGAAGATATGCCTAACAACGATGTTATCGAGGCTCGGGAGGAATGCCTCAGGGGTGTGTAGAAAGGTACTCTCAACTCATGCTTGGACGCTCTTCGCAAGGAGTTCCGATCGCAAATGGAGGAAGTGCATGCGGTGATGACAACTCTCCAAGAGGAGATGAGGGTCTTGTGGGAAGAAACATCACTATACAAGGGGGCCATACCGAATGGAGGTGCAAGCTTTGGGAAGATGGCGCGGTTCGAGCCCCCTAAGCCAAAGCTGTTTTCGGGGAAACGAGATGTTAAGGAGGTCGACACTTTCTTGTTCAACATGGAACGATACTTTGATCTCTTGGACATAAAAGAAGAAGAGAAAAAGATCAAGACCGCATCTATGTTCCTCTCGGACACGGCGACTATGTGGTGGCGTCGTCGTTACAGTGACGTTCAAGCGGGAACGTTCACTATGGAGAAGTGGGATGACTTCAAAAAGGATCTCAAACTCCACTTCTATCCGGAGAATTCCCAATATAAAGCCAAGAGACAACTACGGAAGTTGAGGCAAACGGACACAATTCGGGAGTATATGAAGGAATTCACGGAGTTGCTCTTCCAAATCAACGACATGTCCGAGGAAGACAAACTCATCTACTTCGAAGATGGACTTCAACCGTGGAAACAATAAGAGTTACAACGACGTGGTGTCCAAACTCTTGCGGCGGCCATAGCCACGGCGGAGTCATTCATCGAATTCAAGAGGAGCGAGTCTCCAAAGGGCGGGAGTCGAAGAGTTTCGCTAGTCAGAGTGACTCGAAGAAAGGAGAGCAAAGAGGGTGGAAAAAGAGTACATTCAAGGACGCGGGGAAGTCCAAGGGTGAAGTGAAGTGTTTCTTATGCGATGACCCTCACTTAATTCGCGAGTGCCCGAAGATGAACTCTCTCACGGCTATGGTTGCTCGAGTTGAAGAGGAACGCGTACAAGAGATGGGATCTTTGAGGACCCTTAACGTGATGAAGACCACGATGGAGAAGTCTTCATCGAGAATCCTTAATACGGTGAAGACCACGGAGGAGAAATCTTCATCGAGAATCCTTAATGCGGTGAAGATCACGGAGGAGAAATCTTCATCGAAAGGGTTGATGTAGGTCGATGCGGTGATTGGATCATACACAACTCATCCCTTGGTTAATACCGGGACAACTCACAACTTTGTCTCGTAGGGAGAGACAAAACGACTTGAACCTCGAGTCGACAAAGAGCAAGGCATGCTCAAGGCGGTGAACTCGAAGACCGAACCAATCGATGGTGTGTCCCGTGGCATGCGGGTTCGCATTGGCGATTGGAAGGGATCGGTGGATCTCACAGTCGTTCCCATGGACGACTACCCTTTGGTGCTTGGGATCGACTTCATCGAGGGTGTGAAAGCGATACCAGTCCCCTTCGCTAATGTTTTACACATAGTGAAAGATGATGGAGTTTATGTGGTCCCGATGGTGCGACGAACGAAGAAGATTCAAGCAAGGAGGGTCGTAACCATGCAACTCTTTAAGGGGATCAAAAGTGAGGAACCTACTCACTTGCGGAGAGGTGAGATCTCTCACACGATAAAGGAGGTACCAAAAAAGATCTCACGAGTCTTGCCGAAGAAACACGAGAAGGAATTCCCACCAAGACGACAAGATAGGTGCTCGAAGGCTCTCGCGACGGCTCAAGGAAAGGACCGAGTCATACAAGTGCGTCGCGACGAAGACGTCCGCGACATAGGTTTAGGAGTATGTCACGAACGGACTAATTTAAGGAGTTCTTGTTGAGGAATTGTCTAGAGCTCTCCACATTTCTCTAGACAATTCCATACTTTTCTAGGGTTCTCCGGAATTCTCTAAAATTTCCTAGAGTTAGGAAAAGTTCTCTAGAGAATTCCTTATAAATATCTTAGGGGAAAATTCTAGAAGACTCTTGAACATTCTTAGGAGAAGAAGGGTATGGAAGAGTCTACATGCCAAGTTTAATTAGAACTCTCCATGGAGTTGTATATATAGGGGTGAGGCCTTTTAGGCAAGGCATCTCATCCCAAGGAATCCCAAGACATCCAATTCTTGTAAGCTCAAAGCTTTGTAAACCCTCAAGCGTTCTTAATGCAAATTTGTTTTCAATTTCAAACTCTCTTGCATTCTCAAACATCACCTTTGGGTGACGAGTAGGCTGAGCTCAAGGGAAGGAGTGAGTAGTTTGTGTGTCGCACGGATAGCGAAAATCTAATCCCGTGACAACGAGCTGTCATCTTCATCTCGTATACTGTCACTCTTCATCGTATGAACAGCATGAATTTTTGCAATTGTAACTTACGGTTCACAGGATGAAGAGTCGCAGTGTACATGATGAAGGATGACAGTTTGTGACAATCATGTTGACTGATTTAAAACCAACTCCACAAACTCTTATCTATTATATATATAATTATTCAAAATATCTAAATGATAAACTATCTGGATGGCAAATGGTTTGCAAAACGATATGACATCACAGAATATTTGCATCGTTTTAAAGTCTTTAAAGGACAATCAAATAATTTCATGTAATTTAAATTAAAAAAAACTTTATCTAATAAATTCTCTCTCTTTGATTAAGAGATGAATGGTTAAGATTAAATGTTAAATTTTTTTAAAATCCTTTATTAAAAAAAATTTAAAAAGACCCTGTAAATTATTTATGAGATGAAAATAATCAATTGTTATAATAAAACTAAAAAACCTTTTATATAATTGTTTTATTAAACAAAAATTTAACATCTATTGATTATTAATCATCTAACTACAATGATATCTATATTATATGAAACCTGTATTTTATTTTATTTATGAGTTGATATTTATAATAGATCTTTGATTTTTTGAATTCTATCACACCGTGCAGCACACGGGTTAGTGATTTAATAGGGATAATTTAAACTTTTACATACCCAAAACTTATCAATTGAGAAAACGTTGTTATATATATAGGACACTAAAATTTAGTAACGCGTTGTAATTTATTTATGACGGAGAGAATAGCATTAATACTTCATCCGTTAAAACTTATCAGGTGCAGATATTGTTGGGATGTAACATTTTTTCTTTAACAAATTGTTCAAAAATGCAACATATGTGTAAATCTACTGTCTAGTCAAATGAACCCTATATTATGTAACATGCATTTCTATAACATTTTTTTGGGTGTATCAAAAGCTCGTTAAAAATATGTGTTAAATCTTGGCGAAGAACAAAATGTAAATAAATGGATGTACAAATTACTCCTCACAAGGAAAAATAATAGGGTTTTATTTTCTAAGGATTTCATCCATGAAATACAAGCCCCCACATATGTGCATTACAATACATATTTCACATTTTAAATATTTTAACTATATTTTGACATATTTCACATTGTCCATACCTTTGGCATCAAAGGATCGATACATACATCAATCATTCCCTACACACTAAGAGGAATATTTGCATTGGCATCCGAAGCTGCAAAACAAATCTTCTGCCTTGCAAGGGATAGTGAGGCCGCCCGTTGGATAGCAGAACTCAAACTCGTCCTCGGCACGCTTCAACAGATCCTGAAACCCGGGATAACTCAACACATACAACGGCACCACATACCTCTTCTTCTTCTCCATTTCGCCTACATATAGCGTAATGTGCCCACGAGGCACACGCCCTAGACGAGAGTACAACCGTGGTGAGATGTTTGCGATCATAGAATGCAACCTAGCACGTATCATTTTTCTCGACGAATGGTGTATGAAATTAAGCTAGACTTTGTCGAAGCGAGCTATTGAGCGTTTGGTTTTGTAGTATTTTGAGTAGTGCGGAATTGATGCAAGTTTCGTTCATATATATGCTGCTTAGCTAGCAATTTGTTTGAGAAGAGATGTGATGTTGCTTAATTGGTTGCCGTGTGAAGTTAGCTAGCAAAATAGTTTGAGGGCGACCCAACAGATTGCCTTATCTTTCCTAGTACAAAGTTATAACTAAACGAGCAAAAAACGTGTTTGTAATTAGTCAATATGTATTTGGTGTGACCATTTCCATCAATGCAGAGCAAAAGTAGACATGGTTAACTTTAGACTAGACCATCCTGATTATTCTTATAATATATTGAAATAGTTTGCTGTTTTAACAGTGAATACGCTACTAGAAGTAGCGCAGACAACACATGAACTAATGCTCAGAATACAATTAGTCATTTGTGCTTTGCGCACTGGTCCAAAATATAATCTGAACCAACTATAACAACAACTCGTTGTTTTCAAAACACCAACGAGATGTCTTGTTGAATTATACTGAGATACAAAAACAATAAATCTATCCATCAACATATAGAAACAGCTGCAAGTGGACAAATTGCAAGTTGTGAGAGTTATTTTGGCTGCTCAATGAGAGTCATCTTTCGTTTTCTTACCCGTTTTGTCTCATTTTTTGAGGGAATTTCATTGGCCCTTGAGATCTTCTATTAGATATCTTTGATTCAATTAATTTCGTGCACATGTTTGCTCTCATTTTCAGGATAGTGAAAGTTTGTACTCTTATCAGGACTTTTGATTATGAAGCCTGGAACTAGCTATCTATGACTTCGTGGATCATGTATTACAACTGCGTGGGAAATTACGCGGAGATATCACCATTTTCGACAAAAATGTTGAACTTGTTTATTTGGTTTTCTTGGGACCTCAGTGAGTTCGATATGTCAAAAACATACTTATTTGTTCATTCGGATCAAAAAATGATCACACGTATGGATTATTCTTTATCGATCAAAATAGTACGACCGTCGCATATTGATAATTATAATGTTTTTTATCAGACAATGTGCCGTCACCGACTTGTTTGTTGGTTATTAAAAGATGACACTTTCTAAAAAAACCGTAATGTGATTACCAAATCATTTAGATTAGTGTGCAATAACACTCATTGTTGACTATTAGACTTTAGTGAGCAACCTCTACTCTATTCATGGCATACATGACTAGAATTTGTGCATTTGAAAAAGGAAGAGGGATTCTAGGCCATAGAGTTCATCCTCATTGAGTGATGCGATGGCGTCAATCAACATTCTCCAAATTATTTTTGAATGTATTGAATTCAGCTTCCATTTTGTGAAATGTAGACAAAAAACATGAATGTAGTAAAAACAACTTTCAATTTCTATCGACCCACCGCCGTCATCTCCAGGTAATTCACACCCTCAGATTCAACTCCATCACTCCATGGTGCCACCCTATCGAATCCCGATACCTCTTTTCAGCACATATCACCGAATCAAGTTGTATGTTTCTATTAGTGGATATGGATTCAGTGAGTTGCTTTCCGGTGTTGCTCGATGTTAGGGTTTCTGATGGTGTGAGTTCTTGTGGTTTTGACTCGAATCAAGTTACTTTCGGGGTCGTAACTCGTAAAGTCGTCATGTGATTGTTGGTGTCGATGATTATGGGGATATGTGTTGGTGGTGTTTTGGAATGTGGCTTAGTTGCAGTTGTGGTGAGTAATCTAGCGAAGGATAGTTACGAGGGTGTGTGTGATTTGGTTGACGTTATGCTGGATGATAAAAACTTGTAAGATTATAGAAAAGTGCAAGTGCATGGTTAACTTATGGGGAGTATGGGCTAGTATGGGGCTTATCTGGTGGTAACAAAAGTGTACTAGTTTAGATTAAAGGGCGGTTTGGTATCGCTGTTTAAAAAAGTGTAATCGAGAATGAGAAACAATAAACCAACACTAAAAACATCAGACCTGTAATAATTCAGTTTTTGAAAGTGGGGAGTCGAATGTCGTGAAAAGAAGAAAGAAAATAGATGCTTTACAGGTTTGCAGAATTAGGATTTGTGTATTGATGATAAAATGTGGTGGATTCAGTCAGGATGCATTCGGCGAATAATTCATTTCTGATATAGTAGATTTTCATCTGAATGTATGCTTCCATTATAATATTTGGAATTTGGTTTTCGGGCACTGTTTTGATAGGTTGAACTTGATGCCATCACAGGACAATAAAATATCTGATCAAGTGATCCGCTAGTGTAGTGTTGAGCTGAGCTGCCAAAGGATATCTGATGCTCATTATTGAAAATTGAATATTTTGTTATTGTGCATTATGTAGTTACCAAATGAAGATAATTTCTGATTGGAACTGTCAAGTTCACGTTTGAGTTACAGAGTTAGTGAATGCAGCATTGGAGGAAACCTGAAATATCACCTCTTGCAAGGAGGACGAACTGCACTTGTATAAGGGAAATGAGCTTCTCGGCGAACATTATTGTAGGAAACCTGAAAATGGTTCATATGAGTTCAGAAGAGAGGAACTCTGACTTAACTCACAAAAAGGAAAGTAGAAGAAAACAATGTAAAGTAGTAAAAGTACAAATGCAAGAATGGTGAAACTAGGACAGTATAGGGTTGGCCATGGCAATGCTGTGACAATTTTATTTCTCAGGTAATAAGCAAAGTTTGGTTGGATTGTCAGATATGCAAATTTCATTTTTTGAGGCTTCCCAGCATGCCCTTTTTTTAAAGTGGCATGGTGGACAAAGTTTGGGGTTCCATTTTGGGTTTCATGTGCAAGGGTGATTCGATATGGGTATGGTCTGCATTCACCCTTAATAGTTATCTATGCTATTGTTGAGTCTCCAGATGTACGATGTTTTCTTGTTAAAGATTAGCACCTCTAAGTCTGTAGTACCAGTCAGTTAATGTACATGTGAAGCTGTACTTTAGTTGGTGAACATATCTGCTTCTTGAACAAATCGATTTGGACCAAGTTGCAAAAACTGGACCCGTTTTTCTGTTTTTGTTTCCACTAATATGGTTTAATCTTCTCTCATTTGTTGCTTTCTTGATTTATGTTATTTTCTCATGTTGTCGAGAATATAGAGGATAGACAGAGCGAAATTCGATTGAGGCACCTACATGTCTGTACTGTTAGATCAGATATGAGCTAACCTTGTACACTTCAAAACTCACGTTTTATTGAGGAACCTTGGACAGAAGAATTCAAGAACGGAAACTTAGATCAAGAGTCCAATTGAATTCTGTTTCATTAGGTGTTGTCCATGTCTCACCTTTATGAATTATCACGTTGTAATGTTGGAAAATGTTGATCGGAAGAAGTCAAATGCCTAGCTTTGTTGGGCACGGATAATTGGAATTGCATTTTTTTTTCTTTCTGAAATGTGCAGAAAATGAATCACATAATGCATATGATCTGGAGACAGAACTATACTGTAGTTATTTCTTAAGATGGCCTAGTCTAAGGGGGTTTGTTTATTAAATTGCTTACAGATACTTTTTTTAATTGTAAATTAAGCCACAAGCATTATAAAAAATTACTACTTTGAGTTATGGCCTTGCTTATAAACAATAAGTCACGACCAATTTATAACTGTTGATCGAAACAACCACTTTCAGACAATTGTACGAGTGAAATAAGTGCTTGTAAGCCAATATTACGTGCTCCAGGTTTAAACAAGCATGGTTAAGTAACTCTTATGACTAAAATGGACAAGTCAGTATCTAGATAGGCTGATCATGATTTACATTGCTGTATAATTTACTGTAATTTACACATGCCAAAATCTCGTTGTCTGTATTGGATTTTGTGTCACGAACAATATATAACACTGGAAGGATTTTCTTTCAAACGTCAAATACATCAATGGCAGAAAGTTCGAGAGTTATATCCAGTTTCATGAATCATGAGAAACAATAGTTAAAGTTATCGCTTTCAATGTAAAATGGCGACTTCTGTATATTGCATTCCTTTCTGTGTTTTTTGGATGAAGTCAAAGTGTCATTAAACTCATGGGATTCAATAATCCGTAAATTTTAGTTTCTGGTAATGATTTATTTTGTTCTTCTTTATGCCAATGTGATCGAGCATATAAAGCTATATCAATACATGACCAAGGTTTTGTTAATTGATGTCAAGTCAGCCAAGATTTCTTCGAGCTTGCTTTTACATTGTAGGAAAAAGTTGCAACCATAACATTGCAATTACGTTACATGGAATAAGTTCACAGTTACATGGACCAACCTGCTCAATTCAGCAGGGAAAAATATACTACCAGCTAAGTTAGATTCCCTCAGCATCAACAGAAGAATCTAATGTGTCTAATCTTATTGGTTTTATGTATTATTTTTCTCTTTTTTTTTCTTATTGATACAAGGAATCCAATTGGCAAGCCAGGTCGATGAACACTTCTTCTTTGCAGGGTATCGTGAGACCACCCATGGGATGACAGAATTCAAATTCTTCTTCTGCATGCTTCAGCAAGTCTTGGAATGCTTCATGTCTCAAGTAAGAAAGTGGCACCACATATCTTTTCATCTCTGCTTCTCCCACATATATAGCTATATATCCTTTTGGAACTCGTTTTTTGAATGAAAGAAGGGACTGAAACTTGAGAATTTGCTTGGTATTCCCAATAAAAGTTGGCAACTGGGCATGCAACATCGTGTTGAGCTGAATGCTGAATAGAGCTAGTGATTTGAGCTTTAGCAAGAGTATTAGTGACTTCGAGTTTGGATCAGGGAAATGAAATCTTTAGAAAATTGAAGAGGTTGTGCTGCTGTTTTGAGCAGGACAGTTATGGAGCTCATATTTATACATAGTAGTACTAGTATCTCTTGGTTTTAGAATTCTTATTCCAATTGCCAACTAAGAGGAGGACACGGTTTGCTTGTATGAATGTTTTAATCTGTTTTCTTTATAAAATCTCAATTCTAAAATAAGGCAGGAAGAACACGTGATCTTTTTCAGCGAGCAATATACTTTCTTTTGTTTTTTTGGCATTGTTGGAGTTTTAGCTTTTTGAGAGGGAATGGAACCTTCCTTGATCCTTACTCCCCCTCTCAGTCCTTTTTTGCCTGGATCTCTTGTGATTTTATTCAGCCACTCATTAATTTGAAATCAGTTGTTGTATTCAATGAGGTGGAGTTATCCTTTTGTTGTTTCCCTCTATGAGGAAGGTTACAGTTGGCATCACTGTTAATCTTGGTTTTTCGCAGTCTCTTTTCCATGTTTTCAGACATACTCTAGCTTTCTAGTATTGGACCTTGGAAAGAAACTCTCTTTTCCATGATTATTGGACCTTGGATTTTTACTTCCTTTTTTCTCTTTTATATATTTATAGAAGTGAGTTTCTCTCTGGAGTCATAACATTTTTCTAACAGTGGTTGTCATGCCATTTATGGAACAGAACTGGAACAGAGGATACACATTATTTTGTTGCATATTGGCTCACACTTCACTTTCATTCTCTGTTTTTATCGGTCTCCTTTTGTTTACAGATAGCTTGTCCATGTCGAGAATCTTGTTCTTCTCTGTCTTTCGTTCGGATCAGAGGCAAGGATCATTGGCTAGCATCCAAAAAATGGAAGTGTTAATAGATTCTCAAGAAAGAGCGACTTGGTTTTAAGGTCCTTTATTCTCAATAAATTTGCTTGGCCTTGTGTATTTCTGTTTGTGGTGAGTGATTCTGAGTTTGTTAAATCTGTATTTCTGGTTATAAATGCTGAAGTAGTTGGTGGGGGGAAGTTTGGTGTTGGCATGCTTCAATTATTTTTCTAATTTTTTTTAGTGTTGTCCGACTACGTTTCTGCTGTTATATTCGTCTTTTGCATTTAGAGCTTAGTCCGAAATAAAAATTTGTTTTTCGATAATGGGTATCCTTTTGAGTTTTAACGGCCTATTTAAAGAATATTTAGCAATGCATATGCATGGACACTGTCACTTGATTTTGTTACGTTGTATGGCTTCCCCATATAACTTATTATTTTCCACTGGTCCACATCTGTTGAGCCTGCATGATGGAAATGAAATCTACGATGGTTGTGACCTGTTCATGTGGTGTGAATTTATCGCTGGCTAAAGTGGCTATCATTTGTCAGTTTCATGGTTAAAAGCCAGCAGATGTGGACCACTTCTGGAACTGTATTGATTTTGTTTGAAATACAGCGTTTTCTTCTTGATCTGTTAATTTATTGCAACTTTGGAGAAAGTGGACTAGCTTTGGGCTAATCACGATCTCCATGCTTTACAACAAATACCATACTCCCAGACCCCATTAAAAAAAAAAAAAAAAGGGAAAAGATGGATGGAGTTTAACAAATACTGTAACTCATTGATTCACTACTTGTTATTGCAATGTGTGTAATCTTGCTTCATGATAATTATTGTGCAGCAAGAAGAAGCGGTAGGGTACTCCCATGAAATGTCTTTTTTTGTTGGATGATGATGATACCTTGCATTTTTTTTTTCCAATCTTGTTTTAATCACTGGGGATTGAGAGATTGATGTCGTTAACAAGAGGAGTGTGCTTCTCGCTTCTTGAAACCTCAAACTGGACGGTCATGAACATAAAATTTGAGGATTTTATCATTATCAAATATAAATGGATGCAAGGCCCTCGATCAACCCTAGAACTTCTTTTAATGGAGCTGTTCATGGATATCAGGTATATATACATATGTGTACACGTAGAACATGATAGCTTTGGGAAGGGTAAATTTGTTCTTACACATGGTAGCCATCAAGAAACTCATTATATAAAGAATTAAAGAATCTCATCTATAAAACAATGTATTGGTCAAGTTACAGTCAGTGGAAAAATGTAGTGGTTAATAAATTCTCTCTATCTCTCTAATTTGCTTCTGTCCTTTGTCTTGTCATAAGCAGCACAGCTGAGATGCTA
This sequence comes from Drosera spatulata, assembly GCA_035668315.1. NCBI lineage: Eukaryota > Viridiplantae > Streptophyta > Magnoliopsida > Caryophyllales > Droseraceae > Drosera > Drosera spatulata. Next base: position 35,376 of record JAOVYX010014568.1, read on the forward strand.
GGCCAATGAACTCTTCTAAATTGCATGGAATTGTCAGACCACCCATTGGGTGATAGAATCCAAATTCCTCTTCTGCCCGCTTCAACAAGTCTTCAAACACTGGTTGGTTCAAGTAAGATAGTGGCACCACAAACCTCTTCTTCTCTGCTTCTCCTATGTATATGGCTACATGCCCTTTTGGTACTCTGCATTGCTGGTTTTTGTTAATGATCAAAGATTGAAGTTTCAAAATTGGCTTGGCATTGGAGATCACTGATGGTAATTGGATATGTAACATAGTGGTGATGACTGAAGAATATATTGTGAAAGAGGGAAAACAAAGAGCTTTAGAGTTTGCTTTGTGTATGTTGGCTATGTTATCTTGTATTTCAGAATCTGAGGTGTGACTTGTGAGTAGTGAGCTGATGAAGTTTCTTATTTATATGTTAGGATTTATAGCGTGGTTTGTAGCTACTGCACAACAGCGACTTCAGACGAGGAAGGCTTCAAGAACTGGCCTATAGAAGTCCTTTTTTCATAGGGACTAAAAGCAATTAGAAAAACGTGAATGTGAGCGAGGCACGTTTCTCTTTTCCCAACCTTAGAGCTTTTTGGCTTGTTATGGGGACATTCTTTGAGTCTGTCATTTTCTTCCTCCCTTTCCCCTACCTCTCTTTCTTTGATTCAGTATTAAGTATAGGTCACATGTTTGCTTTAGAGTTCATGATGTGATTTGTCGAAAAAGGTTGTGTTATTATGTAGAAAGTTGAGATTCTTATTGCGAATTTACGAAATGAGTGTCTGATTGTTTATGAATTTGGATAATCTTTCACATTTTGTAGAATTTTTCGCATGTAATGTAATGTTTCATGATTGCATGTCAGAATTTGGCACAACATGCTTTATTCCTTAATTGAGGATGATTATGCCTCTTGTTGATGAACTCATTGTTTTTTTTTTTTTTTGGTCTTGCATTTTTCTTTATAAAAAATTCCTTATTTTTCCTTTCTTGCACAATATTGTTTTCTATTGGCTACTTAATTATCTATTGTGAGCTACTAAATTGTCTTTTAACTTTTTTTCACAAGAAAAAGCATCAAGATTATAAATGAAAGGATGGATGATGAAATTCTTGTTGGGGCCATTTGGAAAAGTATCATCCGAAACAATGTTATGGGATATCATATGGGAGACTTTTTGAAGTGTCACAATTAGAAGTTGAGAGAGTCACAATTAAGGTATATGAGGACATGCAAAACGATAGAAGAAACATTATTCAAAGAAAGGAAGTCTGGTGAAAGAGTTTGCAGCATTCTATGAATTGTAGACTTTGCCAATTGGAGTTGCTGTAGACATTAAATAGAAAATAATAGTAAATATGGATTCAGGTTGAAAATCCCACTTAGTGGTTCAAGGTTTTGTGGTTGTAAGATGAGGTTTAATGTTGATGATTCTGTCGTATATTCGTCTTTGTAATTTCTAGAGAGGATATTGTTATTGAGATCCTTCAAGAGTCTTTATTTGTTGTTACAGTGAACTTGGTTCATAGAGAAGATAAGCCAACTTGCATACACAGTATGGGAATGATAAATTGATAGGAAAAGAGATGATCATTCATTGAGGTCTTACTCCTATTAAATAGGAGTAGCCGATGATGTAGAATAAAAAAATTACAAGATACGTGAAATAACCTAATTAGGTAAACACCTAAGGTAGGAAAGTGCTAATCAATACAATAATCAACTCAATAAAAGCAATAATCAACACTCCCTCTCAAGTTGGAGCATATAGATCAAACATGCCCAACTTGGTACTCATAGCAGCAAAACGAGAGTTGATTAGAGGTTTTGTCAACACATCAGCAATATGCTCCTCCGATGGGGTGAATGGCGTTGAGATTTGTCCTGACATCATGGCATCTCGTATGAAGTGACAATCAACCTCAATTTGTTTGGTCCTTTCATGAAAAACTGGGTTACTAGCAATGAATATGACGGCTTGATTGTCTCAATACATCGGCATAGGAGTCTGGTATGGGCCACCAAAGACATATAGGAGATTTCTGAGCCAATACATCTCGCAAGCAGTGTGTGCCATAGCTCTGTATTCTGCTTCAGCACTAGACCGTGCCACAACATTTACTTCTTGCTCCTCCAAGTGACTAGATTGCCTGCAACAAAAGTGCAATAACCTGTAGTTGACCTACAGTCATCTTTAGATCTAGTGTAATCAGCATCTGAGTAGGCGATGATATTAGTGTGTCCATGTCGTTTAAATAAGAGACCTTTACCTGGAGCCCCCTTTATGAACCTTAGAATCCTCAAAGCTGCTTCCCAATGAGCCTTCTTAGGCCTCTCCATGAATCAACTGATCAACTGCAAAGGAGATATCAGGTCAAGTAATAGTAAGATAAAGTAATTTATCAACAAGATGCCTATACTTGGATTTGTCCATAAACTCCTCATCATCTGGGTTCTACAGATTAGGATTAGCATCCATCGGAGTATCAGCTGTCTTTGCCCCGAGGATACCTATATTAGCAAGTATATCCGCATACTTTCTTTCGCATAGTGAGATGTCATGCTTACTCCTTGCCACTTCGAGGCCAAGGAAGTAGCGAGCCTGTCCCAAATCCTTTGCAACAAAATGCTCCTTCAGTTTGGTTTTGATGAACTCCATGCCTTGCCATCCACATAAACTAACAGAATAGTAATGCCTGTTGTTGTCGTCCTTGCAAAGATAGAGTGGTTTGCGGTACTCCTACTGAAGCCAAAGCTCATCACTACCTGACTGAATTTTTCAAACCATGCCCGCGGACTTTGCTTGAGTCCGTAAATAGCTTTTCGAAGGCGACATTCTTTTCCTGCCTCCCCCTGAACAACGAATCCGGGAGGTTGCTCCATATACATCTCTTTAGCGAGGTTGTCGTAAAGAAATGTGTTCTTCATATCTAATTGAAAGATAGACCAGTCTTTATTAGCAGCAACAGAGTAGCACACAAATAGAATTAAGCCGAGCAACAGGGGAAAAAATCTCAAAGAAGTCCACGCCATAAGTTTGAGTATATCCTTTGGCCACAAGACGAGCTTTCAACCTATCCACAGAACCATCAAGCTGATATTTGACAGTATACACCCACCGACAATCGACAACCTCAACACCTGATGGTAAATCAACTAGCTCCCAAGTGCCTCTGGCCCATAAGGCATCCATCTCCTCTTGCATTGCTTGTTTCCAAGAAGCATGCTCTGCAGCCTCAACATAGTTCCTGGGTGTGGAAATAACAAACAAAGACACGGCAAAATTGTGAAGAGAATGCGGAAGATGATCAAAGGAGATGACGTTAGCAATTGGGTGCTGGGTACATGAGCGAACTCCTTTGTACAGGGCAATTGGCAGATCCACATCGGAAGCTGTGGACACATCTATCGGGTCTGTGCAAGGTGGTAGAGCAGGACACGAATTAGATGGACGTCAAGTGTACACTTTTCCAAATCGATTGTCCTCGTTAGGTGATGTCAAGCGATTAGGCTAAGGGACAAAAAGTACATTAGATTCAAGATTCCTACCAGAAGGAGAGAAATACGGAGTACCTTCGAAAAAGGTGACATCTGGTAGGATATATTGTTTTCAACCTACTGTATCGTAGAATGATAACCCTTCTGAGTAGTAGAGTACCCTAAGAAAACACACTTCACCAAGCGAGGAGAAAGCTTGTCCTAACCTGGAGATAAGGAATGGGCAAAGCAAATACACCCAAAGATACAAGGAGTAAGATCAAAGAGCTTTCTTGTGGGATAGAACACCTGATATGGGATAGTCCCACCAAGGACGGATGAAGACATGCAATTTATTAAGTAACATGTTGTCAGAATCGCATCTCCCCAATAAGCTGGAGATAAGTGCATATGAAACATCAAAGTTCTGGCAACATCTAGAAGATGTCGATGTTTGCGCTTGGCGACACCATTCATCTGAGAAGTGTAGGCACATGGAGTTTGAAGTATAATGCCATGTGACGAGCAAATATTATCAAAGGAGGAACTCAAGTATTCGTGAGCATTATCAGAACGAAGAGCACGAATAGAAGAGCCAAACTGTGTTTTGATCATAACATAAAATTTTTGAAACTCAGAAAAGACTTCAGATCGTTCTTGTAAAAGATATACCTATGTCACACGAGAAAAATCATCAATGAAGACGATGAAGTAACGGAAACTAAAGATAGTATTAATATGACTAGGCCCCCATATATTAGAGTGGATGAGCTCAAAAGGAGAAAAGCTTCTTTTATTGGTACGACTAGGAGAGGAAGTACGATGATGTTTTCCTCATTGACAAGCCTCACAATCAAAGGACAGAGAAGGACTACAATTAACTATTTTGTGGAGAACAGATGCAGATGGATGATCAAGTCGAAGGTGCCATTGGAATGGGGAGACCGTCAAGGAGAGGATGACACCAGCTGTAGGTGTATCACTTGATGTTTGATCTAGGTAATAGAGTTTATTTCTAATCCGTCCACCACCAATCTTCTTTCCCGACTGAAGGTCCTGCAAGACAAAGTGCGTCGGAAAGAAGGTTATTGAACAATTCAATGATGAGGTGAGCAGACTAATTGATAGTAAGTTCAGAGGAAATTCTGGAATAAAGTACACCCGATCAAGCGGCAAACATGACACAGAAGTAGAGCCAAGTCCTGTGACGGGCGAAGACATACCATTTGCTACCTTGACCGGAGGAATCATGGTAGTGGGAGTGATGGTATGAAGCAGAGTGGAAGTACCTGTCGTGTGATCGGATGCACTTGAATCAACTACCCATGCAGTTGAGGAGGTTGTAAATGCATTACCTGAAACAGTCGTAGCTGCTGTAGCGGTGACAGGAGAATGGTCAGTTGCTGTAGTTGATGAGCTAAGAGGTATTTCGGATGTGCCATTAGTCATCACTTGATTCGCAGTTGGATTGAATATGTAGGCGTTGAATACGAGAGAAGACATCTTCAAGGCTCGGTACTGTCTTTTCAGTGATCATTTGATTTCAAACGAACATAACTCCCTGTGCAATAACAGGCTCCATACTATTAGTCATCCATGTAATGACCATACTGTCTTTCCGTTCCATTCTTCAAAGGCGGAAGATTTTTCATTAGGAGAATCATCTGTCAAGTGCTTTTTCATCTTCTGGGAAATGACAAAGTTACAAAAAGCACGAGCCCATAGCAGGTAATTTGCACCGTCAAGTTTAGCGATAGTGTCAATGAACAACTTCGTGTCAGATGAAGATGGTGTAGCCATTAGAGGCAGACAGGGAGATAACAATCTGTCGAGAGAGTCAAACAGGTGAGGACAACCAACCCAAAGTAGTGAAGAACTGTGCTAAAATATGAACGGGAACTTTAGCATGGAGTAGCAAACAATTGCATCCGGAAAAGTCATGAGTGCGTGAGCCCATGCACCGCCATCAGGTGGTGCGTGTGAGCAACTGGCCAGCAGTGTCTCCCTCCTGGTGGTCGTTCGTCAATACAAACAGTGGTTTGGAACAGATCTAAGATTGAAGTACTCAACTACTGTTCCGGGTCTGAAGGTGTTTGATATCGGCTACTGTTTCTGGTGGGCAGAGATGGGGTTCTGATGGGTGGTCGATGATTGTGGTGGGTCATCAAGGTGAGGTTGATCGTGAATGGGTGATGGGTTTAGGATTAGGGCAAGTCCTGCTATGATACCATGATAAATTGATAGGAAAAGAGATGATCATTCATCGAGGTCTTACTCCTATTAAATAGGAGTAGCCGATAATGCAGAATAGGAAAATTATAAGATACGTGAAATAACCTAATTTAGGTAAACACCTAAGCTAAGAAAGTGCTAATCAATACAATAATCAACTCAATAAAAGCAATAATCAACAGGGAAAAAGCTGTGATCGTGAAAATATGTTACACGCATAAATTCACAGTTACATAGGGAGCAGCCTGCTCAATTTAGCAGGGAAAAAATTATACCACTAGCTAAGTTACTTTCTCTCAGCTTCAAAAAAAGAATCTAATGGATCTAATCCTAGTGTTGTTTTCTTGTTTTTTTTTTTTTTTATTGATACAAGGAATCCAATTGACATGCCAGGTGGATGAAATCTTCTTCTTTGCAGGGTATCGTGAGGCCGCCCATAGGATGGTAGAATTCAAATTCTTCTTCCGCATGCTTCAGCAAGTCTCTGAATGCTTCATGGCTCAAGTAAGACAGTGGCACCACATATCTCTTCTTCTCTGCTTCTCCTACATATATGGCTATATGTCCTTTTGGAACTCGCTGTTTTCTAAATGAAAGAAGGGACTGAAACTTGAGAATCTGCTTGGTATTACCAATCAAAGATTGCAACTGCGTGTGCAACATTGTGATGAACTGAATACTGTGTAAGCTAGTGATTTAAGCTTTAGCTAGAGTATTAGTGTTTGATTTTGGATTTTTGAAATGGAATCTTTTGCAAATGGAAGAGGCTGTTTTGAGGAGAACAGTAATGGAGCTTATATTTATACATGTTAGTATGCCTTGGTTTTAGAATTCTGTTGCCAATTGCCAACTAAGAGGAGGACACGGTTTTGTAGTCTTGCATGCATATTTCAATCTGTTTTCTTTATAACAACTCAAATAGACAGGAAGAACACATGTTCTTTTCCGTGACCAATGTCCTTTCTTTTGTTTTTGTTTTTCCCTTAACATTCCCAGATCTCCAGTGTTCTACTTCTTTTAGGGATCCCTTAATGATATCCTATTCCCCTCTCCTAGTCCTTTTTTCCTAGATCTCCTATGTTTTTGTTCAGCTACTCATTAATTTTCAGTCAGTAGTTGCATTAAATGAGTTGGAGTTTATCCTTTCATTATTTCCTTCTGTGAGGAAAGCTACAGTTAGCGTGGTTGTTAATCCTTCGTTTATCCCTATTTCTCTTTTTAATGTTGGTTCAGGTATACATTGGCTGTCTAGTTGAGGATTGGAATTATCGGAATTATTGGACTTATAGGTTCCTGTTTTGTTTTCTCTATTTTATTTATGTGGAGAGTTAGTTCAATTTTTCTCTCCAGGCTCAACATATTTGAACCTTGATTCTCACGCGGATTAAGAAACAGACATATATATTAGTTTGTTATTTATACACACACAAATTACATATTTCTCCTTTTTTTTGTATTACTCTCCCTTTTTTCAACACAAATTTGAATCTTATTTCTCTGCCTGTCCCAAGTTCAGATGAAAGGCGAGGATCATTCGCTAGCATACAACATAAGTAGCTTTTATATATTCTCAAGAGCAACTTGGTTTTCATGTCCTTGAGTGACTGTCGCCATGAATTTTTATTTTATTTTGATGTGCATTCAACTATTTCCTTTACAGCGAGGACATTTTTACTGTTATATTTATTCTGTTTGTGTCCATGTTGCTTGAGCGCAAAGGCGACTGTGCTTAGTATGCATATTTGTGTATGGCCATGTGCAATGGAAACTACTTATACTAGATACTTTCTTGCCATCCTATGAAGGCTAAGACAACTATCCATATAATCCTGTGAAGTAATTTCTTTGTATATTGCTTTAAAGTGCTGACATAGACGGTGACAGAAAGTCTGGTGTTGGCAAGCTACAATCGCTTCTCAAAATTTCTTTTATTCTTGTCTGGCTACATTTCTTCTGTTATTTTGGTAGTGCCTTCGGAACTTAATCCTAAATAACCGTTGGTCTGTTTTTGAAGGCTTAGTTTAAGATATTTGGCATAGCATATAAATACAATCAGTTGATTCTTGCTTGGCTTTCCCCACTACCTGTTATTTTCAACTGGTCCACATCTGTCTATGAAGTTCACACTGCATGATGAAAATGAATACTATGATGATTGTGAGTGTTTCATATGCTGTGCATTTATTTTGGGCTAAAGTGGCCATCATTTGTCAATTTTAAGGTTAAAGGCTAGTAGATATGGACCGTTTTTTGGAAGTGTATTTATTGTGTTTGAAATAAAGTGATTTTCCGCTCGATCTGTTAATTAATTACAACTGTTGATAACATGGACCTGCTTTTGGAGTGTTTACAACAGAAACTGTTACCTTAAAAAATATAAATAAATAAATAAATAATAAAAGAGAGAATTATCTATTAATCATCAAAACCTTACATATTTATTAATTGATCATACCACAGTATCTTATTTATCAATTAATCATCTACAAAAAATAAAAGACTTAAATACTTAATATCTAATAAGGAAAGACAACAAATGATTGCTAAAATCAAAACCAAATGGTAATTAATAACTTAGGATTGACTTTTTGGTACATAAGTTTAAAAAATAAAACATATTGGTAATTTATACATAATAAGAAGAAAAACAGAAAATAAAAAGAAAAATTAAAAAGAAAAAAGTTATACAACCAATACTTTGGATCATTGGTCGACTACTTGGTGTGGAGTTGTTAGTGTTGCTGATTTATAACGGTGAATGTGCAGCGAGAAGAACAGATAGGGTCCTCTCACGTAGTGCCCTTTTTGTTGGATAATGCGGTACCTTGTTTACTTTAAAATCATTTATGAATACTTTGTCTCTGGTTATTTTGTGGAACATAAAACAAGAAATTGCATGGACCATAAAAAGTTTAAAATTTTTTAAAATCAACAAGAAAAGGCAGGATTTTTGAGTTTCTAATAGCAAGTTGAATTGATGTCTCTAACTATTTCTCAAGATGAGAAGTCAATGATATATTCTCCCAAACTTAGCTCTTGGTATAAGTGGAAGTGTGCTTCCAAAATTCCTGAGACCTTAAGCTAGAGGGTCAGAAGAATAATTTTCATGGATATAGTCAGGAGCATAAAATATCAATGTCAAGGCCCTGGATCAACCCTGCAACTAATTTTTACTTGAGCTGATTATTGATATTAGGTATGAATATGACAGCTTTTGGTAGGGAAAAAAGTCTTCTTACAAATGGTGAGTACCAAGAAGATCATTATTATACAAAGAATCAAAGAATCTCATGTATATAAAAATGCACTGGTCAAGTTGCATACAGTAAAAAAAAAGAAAAAAGAGTAGTGGTTAATTGATTTCTTCTATTGCTCTAATTTGCTTCTGGCATTTTCCTTCTCATTAGCTGCACAGTTGAGAAGCTAGGCCAAGGAACTCTTCTGCGTCGCATGGAATGGTCAGACCGCCCATCGGGTGATAGAACCCGAATTCCTCTTCTGCCCGCTTTAGCAAGTCTTCAAAGGCTGGTTGGTTCAAGTAAGATAATGGTACCACATATCTCTTCTTCTCTACGTCTCCTACATATATGGCTACATGCCCTCTTCGTACCCTGCTGTGCTGTTTTTTGTTGATAAGAGAAGATTGATGTTTCAAAATCTGCTTGGCGTTGGAGATCACTGATGGAAACTGAATGCGTAACATATTGGTGAAGAGTATGTTATGAAGAGGGCAATTGTAGAGCCTTAGTGTTCGGTTGGCTGGTATGGGTTGTAATTTATTGGAATTCTGAGTCTGAGGCTTGAGTAGTAAGTTGATGAACTTCCTTTATGTATAAGAGCTGATAGCTTTGGATTATAAAAACTGTGCAACAAACACGAGGAAGGCACCATAAACTGGCTGAGGCGAGTCCTTTTTGACAATGACTAATAAAAGTAGGGAAAAACGTTAATGTGAAGCACATTTCTCTTTTCTCAGCCGCCATGCAGTGCTTCCACCTTTTGGTTTATTACACAGCCATCCATAGAAACATATCATTTTCTTCCTTCTTTCTCGTTACCTTTCTTTTTCATGATTTAGTATATGTCACATGGTTACTTTAGCGTTCATGATGTGATATGTAGAAAATATGTGTATTATCGGAAGGTTATTTTTTAGACTGAATAAGTTAGTGTCTGATTGTTCCAGGATTCGGATAATCACTCACATTTTGTAGAATATTTCACATGTAAGCTAATGTTTTATGATCACATGTTCGCGAATTTGGTGGAACATTCTCTATGCATTCCAAAGTATGCAGCCAAAGAGGGGGAAAAGGAAAAAGAGAAATGAAGGGCTATTCTAATTTGATGTGCATATTACGTTCAGAAACTGAGGATGGTTATGCCTCTTGATGGTCAATATCATAGGGTTGTTTGCTTTCTTCTTTCTTATTCAATTTCATATGTTGCCTTTCTTGCTCTTTAATTTTGTTACTTGGCTAATAGATCTCTAATGAGTTCTGATGATGATTTATAAGAAATAGCATCAAACCTGAAAATGAGAGGATAAAAATGAAATTCTGGTGGATTTTAGGATCCATGAGGAAAAAAACCATCCAAAAGGATGGTATCTGATGTCTGAGGGGATACTTTTCTAAGCGTCACTAATAGTAGATGAGAGACACATGATGAAAGCTGTTATGCGGCCTTGCATTCCAGGTATGAGGAGATGTAAAACCATGGAAGGATCATTGTTAAGAGAAAGGAAGTCCGATAACAAGTTTGAAGCAGTCTATCAGTTATAGACTTGGCATATTGAAGTTTCGCAAGCCAACAAGTAGAGGAATATGACATGAAGTCTAGTTGACTGTCCCACTGAGCGGGACTTTGTAAGGTGAATTTTGTTGAATGTTGATGATCCTATGGATATTTTTTCCTTTTATTGGTAGGAAGATAGGTGATCATGACTTTGGATCTTATCGTTGTATTCATAAATTGACACACTGAGCTAGGCACATAGGGATGGTTGCCCAACTTGCTAACTAAAATAAACTCAGCATTCTTACTGCTAATGGATCTGATGTGACCTTGAATATTTATCAGCTAGATTATCTATGGTATTTGAACCTTCACTTGAAACTCGATTTTTTTTCTGATTCATTATCTCGATGGCATTGACCCTTATCTCTTTCTTAGTTAGCATAGCCATTTACGTCTAGGCTATTCTTTTTTATTTTTTTTATAGGCTTTCATTTCATGCATGAATTAAGCCTATTTTACGATCTAGTTTTTCTCTATCCACGCTGTGTAGAGTGAATTTTTTTAGTGCGGATCATGAAAGAGCACCCTCACCTTCCCCGTATGCCAACGTTGCACAACGACAACAAGAGAATTCTTATTCATCCAATCGTGGTGGACGTAGCTAAGAGGGGGAGGAGGACGCTCGCTATAGTGGAGGAGGCCGTGGCAACGGTAGGGGTCGATTCTTTTGTACCATCTGCCAACGAACTAATCATACAGCGGATAGATGCTACTATCGTTTCCAGCATGGCTTGTCAATGCCGCCTTATGCAGCTCGGCCACAACCCTCTCATGGGAGCCCCATTACCTTCCCAGCAGCCTATCATACCTCCTATGGTAACCCTCCACTACTCCCGGAACCACCATACCCACCATCTACACTTCCATGGTATCCAGACACGGGCGCGACCCTCTATGTGGTGCACTCCCGATCTTCATTCATTATCCCAATACAGCAACTATGATGGCACAGATCAGCTTCAAGTCAGCGATGGTAAGAGTCTCCCTATCTCTCATCTTGGTTCTTCATCCATTCCTGCATCCAGTCGTTCTCTCTTTCTCAACACTGTCCTCCATGGGCATCACAAAACAATTGCTCTATGTTAGTAAATTCACCGCTGATAATAATGTCTATTTGGAGTTTCACCCGTCTCATTTTCTTGTCAAGGATCGCAAGACCAAGACAACAGTTCTATCCGGACCTTGTAGAGGCGGCCTATATGAACTTCAGGATTCATTCAAATTAACCCTTTTCATGGATCCGTTCTTGTTTTGTCTCTCATTGAACTTCCTTTCTTCTCTTGATTTTGAACTTACTAATTATGTATGTTGATTTTTGTGGATGTACCTTGATTTTCACTCCTTCACTTGCAATCTGTATTCTTTATTCTGTTCTTGCTTTTTTCCTTGTTTTATGGCTTTTGCCTGTGGTTTTACCTGATGGAATCGGAGAAGGCTTTTTCTTCTTTTTCCCACTACACATTTGCCTTTAGCCGTTGGCTCAGCAGACCTTTGTTTTGGCTGGACCACTTGTTCAATGCGCAATCTCAAAACAAAATCACTCATCTGTGATAATTTCACGTTATATGCATTTATGGCCTAATCTCCACTGCTTACTCATTATTTAGAAGGAAAGGTAAACAATCTATCTGATTTACTCCTCCAGCACTTTCCCACTGCTTTTTAAGCTATTTAGATATACTTTTATTTGTTTCGAATCCATTTCTCATTTTACTGCGTTTCAGTGGAGATGGCGATTTGCTCTTAACCAGAGTTTTAGCGATGTTTCCAACCAAACTTGCTTGATTCTTTTAACTGCAATTTTTTGTCAACTTTTTTTTAATCATTATGTAGGGTCCTGTTATTTATGTGCAGTCATCCGATGAAATTTTTGTGCCTCTAGCAAGCAGTTAAGATATTTATCATATCGCGAGCCTTTTATTAATCTGGATTTTTTTGGTAGAGTTGATTTCTCGAGACAAAGTTAAGACATGGGCCTGAAAAATTAACTGTCGTTAGCAATATCAATAATAGATGCACTGTGGCTGTTGAACAATAAAACTACACTTCGGATTATGTCGAATCAGTATAGTGGCCACTGGCTTCTTGAGGAAAGAATGTTTGTACAATCAGATCAGTTTTTCTTTGACGTCTAAACGAAGAATTTCGAATCATCAAAATTGTCAAGTGTAATTAGTATCCTTTACTTATTTGCTCCTCTACTTATTTGCTCCTTTCCATGCTTGTCGTGAAGCAGCTGTGATGCGAGTGAGATGAACTCTTCTTCATTGCATGGAATTGTGAGACCTCCCATGGGATGATAGTACCCAAATTCTTCTTCTGCACGCTTCAGCAATGATTCGAATGCTGGGTGGCACAAGTAAGCTATTGGCACCACGTACCTCGTCTTCTTTGCTTCTCCTACATATACAGCTATATGTCCTTTTGGAACCACTTGCTGATTTTTGTTCAGAAGAGATTGATGCTTGAGAATTTGCCTTGGGTTGGGAACCACTGATGGAAATCGAACTCGCAACATGTTGCAGGTGAATTTTGATGATTTTCCGGATTTGGAGCCTTGTGCTGTAGGAATGCAAGAAGGCTTATTTCAGTTTCTGCTTGGTTTATGGAGTGAGTTCATTATCCTTCTTTTATATACTTGTTGGGTTATTCTACTGCTTAGAGCTTTATGGCCAACTGGATGGTATGAAGAAGACTAAATTATTTTCATGTGCATTTTTTGTCCTCGTTTTCTTGTACAAACAAAACAAACAGATTCAAAAAACACGTGTTTTATTCATTGAGTCATCCTCAAGCCTTCTCTTTGCTGTGTAACGGCAGAGCATTGTTACATATTCGTTGGGAAATGAAGCATCCTTGTTTCTTCCTTTTTTTGTTGGTCCATGCAGCTTTGTATTCATTGTTTTCCCTTTATTATCTTTTATATAGTTTCTGTGATTGTCTTTTATGTCTACAAATTGGACTGAGTGATGACATGGAGCCTGGAGGAGTTTCAAATACTTCTTTTAGTTTATTTATTTGTTGACGCGGAACACCAACACATTGTAGACCCACTTAACTTGAAGATTCTCTCACTGCTCGCGTGCATCATATTCTTTTATTCAATGGAATGCAATTTTTTGTTTCTTTTTTTGCTTTTTAGAAATGCAATGCAATTCTGGATTTAGTGAATGGGCTTGGATAGCAGTAAAGGTCCATCTCTAGATAACAATGTTAGAATGGCTTTTTGTTGGATGACTGCTTACTATTATGCCCCCCCGAATCCTCTATTTGCTTGTTATTCAGAGAATCAGATTTGGTGTCAATGATAAGAGAGAGTTACTTGAAGAGTAAAATCCGAGTAAAAGTATGCCTCGCTATACCTTCTATGTGAGATACTTGGCTCTCTTTCCTTGTAATCGAACTTTCTCCTTTCAACTCCTTCCATTTTCATACATGTCTAGTCTCCCTCTAACTTTTAGTTTTTCATCCTGCGTTAGTTCTTTATGTGCATATTCAGTATGTTCTGATCGACTTCGCTATTATTTACATTTGGTGATTGTGTTCTTTTCCCTTTGGCTTTGGCTTCTTTTACCCAAAAGCTATAGTTACTATAATTTTCCATGGTGAATTTTCTGTTCTATAAGTGCCCTGCATGCCATTCCCTTGACTGGACCACATGCATCTTTACGTGATTGAAACACATATGCTTGTGATTTTGACTATTTCATGTGATATGCATTTATGACCTTATGTTAGTTGCTGTGATTACTAAGTAATATAGATTGTTGATTTAGGACCAAATCTATGCCATGTGGAAGCCTATCTAGGTTTTTGATATTGTACCACCTCTAGACGGTTCAGATGTTGGGGGATTGTTTCTACGGTAGTCAACATTTCACACGTAATAGAAATTCTCTGAAGTTTCTTAATAGATACTGTAATTCATGATATTGTCTAACTGATGACACAGTGAGAAGCTCACTGATAACAAACCATTTTGATCTTCCCAGTTCTTTTAGATGGCTTAATTTAGTCTTGTTCTTACTTGAATTTTTTTTTATTGAGGTGCTTTAGTTTGTACTGTTTGAACTTTTGTTCGAGATGTATCAAACTTGGAACATCATTAGTAATGTACACAGCTGTAGCACCTTTAGCGATATTAAGCTAGCGACGAATGGTGGAAGTTTGCTGCTGTAACAATAACAACATAGTTGTATAGGACTGGTGTTGGTTGAACGATTCAACCGTACAGACTATGATTTGTAGGAATTATTGGGTTGCATAAATTGGAGAAGGGCAAATAAATAACTTCATTGATGAAAGTAACTATATGTACAGATTTCCTTTCAAAAAGATCTAACATATAGGTAAAGAATCTCGTAATCCTTTCTCATTTTTTGTCATGAAGAATTCAGCTGGCATGCAAGAGCTAGGAACTCTTCTTCTTTGCATGGAATCGTGAGACCGCCCATGGGATGAGAGTACCCAAACTCCTCTTCAGCACGCTTCAGCAACTGCTCGAATGCTGGGTGATTCAAGTAAGCTATTGGCACCACATACCTCGTCTTCTCCTCTTCTCCTACATATATGGCTATATGTCCTTTTGGCACTAGCTGCTCAACTTTCTCAAGGGACTGGTACTTGAGAAGTCGCCTTGTGCTGGGAGCCACAGATGGAAACCTGACTCTCAACATTTTCTGTAGGTGGATTTTCTTGATCAGAGAGTTTTGCTAATCGATCTTTGAGTTGGTGCTGGTCACTTTGATCTGCTTCTGCTTGGTTTGAGGAGTAAGCTCATCGAACTTCTTTTATATACTTGTTGGGTTATTCTAAATTCTGGTGTTCTGTTGCCAACTGGATGTTACGAGGATGATTACATCTGCACTTTTTCGTTTCTTGTTTCCTAGTACAATGAAAAGACATGGATATGAAAAACACGTTTTTTTCTAATTAGTTTCTTTGTTGTGGATCAGTGGATCTTTGCTTCATCTTGGCTGGGCAATGAAGCGACCTTCTTCCTTCCTAGTTTTTTTGGGGGCCTTCGCCTTCATTCAAGAATCCTTTCTTTCCTTTTCTTTCTTTTCTTTTCTTTTTTTTTTCTTTTTTGTGGGGCTTGCATAGATCCTATGGTTTCTATATCGAGCCCACATATTGGTTTTATGTTCATAGTCATGACATGAATGAGTTTGATTATTTTTTTTCATTTTTTCCCCCTGTTTTGAAGTGGATGGTTGAGGAATGGATTGTCCCACTTGGTGGGTAATGGAGTTTGGTTGAATAAAAGGAGGAGATTAATCAATGGCTTGACAGTGATCAGAGCAAGCTTCTTTCTTTCTTTTTTTTTTTCAAAATATGTGTAATTTCATGCATTCATGTTAATATGTACTCTTATCCGTCAATGAGTTTGGCTCAATGGTAAGCTATCCTTCTACTAATTATGTTGTTATGGGTTTGTCACTCACGGAGAGTACCAAAATCCATTTTTTTTAATAAGGATAAGATTACGTATATCTCATGGATGTGCAACACATAAACTATGATTTTTCCGGAATTTGGATGCAGGCTCAATGCACCGTTTGGGTTCTGGAGTACTCCACTGACTCCATAATTCAGGTGTGCGAATGTGTTGCAGTGTAATGCTGTGTTAGAAGTATCCAGTGGATGAGCTTTTCTCGGAAGGTTATGTTCTGAGGAATTCGGATCGTCAACATCATGGTCGAAGCTCCAACCATTAATGGCGTCCCACCACGACAACTGCAACGTTGTTGGTATCTACTCCTTGGATAAAAAACAATGGTCCCGTTGCTCATGATTTTGATAGTTCTTGTTCATTTATTTCTTGGCACAGCTTGGTTGCTATCAGTCATCACTATCATACCATGTGAATCTATATTCATTTTCTGCTGAACATATTACTCTTGCTAATCAGTTGATCTTTGATCCTGTGAGCAGACACATATTTTGTCAATAACGCGTAAGTTGTTCCCCTACTCATACCCATGCATGCTTTCCCCTAGACGATGGCTGTGGGCCTTGTTTCTGGTGTCATTTTTTCTGTGCTGCGAGGCGATGATGGTTGAGCGAATGTCCGAAGTGAATTGCCTTTTGTTGTTTGGTGATGAATAGACCTTACATTGTATATTTTGTTGCAGAAAATCGTGTTTTATATGTCGTTTATGTCAATTGAAGGCGGATGGGAATCTTAATTTGAAACGTTATTTTGATGCCACGAGATCGTCGTCTTTCAATTCGTGTTTGCTTTCTCCAGCAATTCGCATGCTATAATTAGTCGTTGAATGGCTGAAGGGTTGAACCTCTTTGGCACAAGACTTGATGATCAAATGATCACCAAAACATGCCAGTTATCAGTATTTCTTTATGTTCTAGAATCGGATGTATCTGTACTCCGTACCCAAACAGATATTTCAGCTTAAATGTCTTATGCTTTTGTTAAATTCTGGCTGATACTTGGAAGTAAAGAACATTATCAGAAACAAAAGCACTGGATCCATTGATATTCGATGTTGTGCTTGCTGAGTGTTGCATTCATTGACGAGATAACGTTAAAGATGGATGATCATGGGAGAAGCTTCTTCGTACATTTTATGAATCACGTACCCATAATTCATTATTTTACCAAGTATTCGATACTTTTTAGATGAATATATTGCATAATTTGCATGAGATTACATCAGAGTAATTATTGCAATGATTTTCTATTATACCGTTTCTCACATTGAAAAACTATTGCTGCGGAGATTGTCTTATCAAATTAGTAGTCAGTTGTACTGATGTATAAAATTGTACATAAAAATAGAGAAACTCTAATAAAAATTCCTCTATTTAAATTTTTCTTTGAAAAACTCAATCATAAAAAATAAAAAGGATATCAATATGTTAAAACTCAATATGCAATCACCGAGGTAATGAGCCTTCAAATTTTTTTACAAGGCTGTACAAAGTAAATGGCTTTGTTGTTATCTTTTCGGAGCTTAGTTGTGTTTAACCATTGCAAGAGAGAAACTTGTTTAACCATTGTAGATGTAGTTATCTAAACTCTACCACTGAAACTCGACCCGCTTTGTTTCACTGGCCACTCGCAAAAATGCCCTACCACTCGAACTCAAGCATCCCGGCCGCCGGCGACGGTGCCGGCAGTCTCATTCCGGCGACCGCGTTCGCCGGGTTCCGTCAAAGACGATCCATCTCTCTCTCTCTCTCTCTCTCTCTCTCTCTCTCTCTCTCTCTCTCTCTGAGTCAGAGTCTCTGTCTGCTTGCTAATTTCGAGATATCAAAACCAACAACGTGAGCTCATCTCTCGACTTTCCGTTGCTTCACTTTCTTCGTTTCGATTTGTGTTCACTTTTCTCAGCATTTCGGATTCGATGCTTTCACAAACCGTTTTTTTTTTTACTGATTTCGTGCTGAATGAACTAATGGCAAATTGAAAGAGTGTGGTGAAGACGAGATGAATAGGGTTTGATATGGATGGAAAAAGAGGGTGAATTAGGCGTGTGTTGTGAATCGAAAACAGGATGTTCGATGCGAGGATCTGATCGGAAAGTGTAGTCGTTTTGATTTGATACGGTCGAATGAACCCTTAAATTGTTAATGTGTGAAACATAAGGCATTTTTAATTTTTTACTTCTCTACGTGCTATCAGAGTAGGTATGAAGTGTGTTCACGAGTTCGAATCCTGCAAACCCCGTATGGGAAAGTGTAGTTATTTCCAGTCTGATCGCTGGAACAAATCCTTCTCATGATGTGTGAATCATAGTGCATTTGCGTATGAAATGTGGTTACAAGCTCAAATCCTGAGAACCCCAGTTGTTGTGATCTTTGTGCTTTGTGATGTTCTTTTTTGGTATGTGTTGGGGCGGTTCATTGTCCGCGGTTCTGACCCATGTAGAGTATTGCTTGAGTTAGACTTGGAGAGTATTATGACATATGATACAAGTGTTATTGTGAGTTTTGTACCAAGATTTCATTATTATACAAGTATTTCAACTCATGATGTGTTGCTACGGTGTAGGATTTTGCATATGTTTGAGGTTTATCTTGATAGTAGAAGAAAAATCTCAATCCAAACTCAGCGTGAGCCTTGAGGCTAGCTGCTTATTATGGATTGCCTATTAATTATGCGCAGAAAGCAGCGACACAGTTCTAAATTTCCAATGATGTTTTGAGAGTGGCCTGAAATGTATGCTCAGAACAATTTGTTTGGTTCCCTTACTAAAATTTGTGGAGATTAGGGGATCCAATATTTTCGTATTACCCCTTGCCTTGGAACTTTTTATGTCTCTCACTAGGTAATCATGGTAAAAAAAATAAAAATTCTCATCATTCAATTGCATTTTGGCAATGAATATTAACGTACATAACTTGTATACATGCCCATCTAAATTTGTAAATGAGGCGGATGCAACTTACTAGACTCCTAATTTCGTTACATCTCTTCAGACTCTTAGTTTGAATGGCAGCGTTTCATTTTTCCCTCTCCCCATTTGTGGTTCATGTGTGTGATATTTGATCATGAGAAGTTCACCAGGTGAGCAAGACGTCGGAATGACTCTTCTTTGCGTGGAATCATCAGTGCACCTGCGGGATAAATGAATTCAAACTCTTCTTCTGCATGCTTCAGTAAGTCCTTGAATGCAGGATGGCTCAAATAAGATAATGGCACAACGTATCTCTTCATCTCTGATTCTCCTACATATATCACAACGTGCCCTTTAGGAACTACCCCTTTCCGGTTTTTGTTTGGCAGAAGATGACATGATTTGAATATTTTCTTGGCACAGGTAATGGAACGAAGCCGGATGTCCATCAGGTGCATACTGAAATTTGGAAAGAGAAACCAGTGTGTGGGAGTAAGTACAATAGTACATTAGTCTCTTATTTATATAAAACGGATACCTGGCTTTGCTTCATAACTATGTAGCAAATTTTGCTACTTCAAGGGAGAAGCAATCACCATTTTTCACTTGTGTACTTCCAGTTTTCTTTTCTTGTATTGACAGCATAGTGAAAAAGGGGTTTTCGTTGTTGTTTTAGGAACAAAAGATACATTTCGATTGTCCTGAATAGCTATATAGCTTAATCCCTCTTGGCCAGGCAAATGAATGCAACCTTGTCTATGCTTTTGCCTTTAGATCTTGTTTAATGAGTAATCTACTCCTTGATGCTGATTGCTGACTTTGCAGTTCACCATTTATTGCTTTTGTGAGCTTTTGTTTCTGGAGCTACTCGAGGCCCAGAATGACACAGAATGATGTGGCGTAAGCGTTGCCTGTTTTTTTGTTCTTTTTTCCTATTCTTTCTTTTTCTTTTTTCCTTTTTTTTTTGGGCCGTGTGTGTGTTTTTATGTGTGACTATATGCGTGGCGAAGTTTTCGAGCATAATTCATAGAGTGTCTAGCGAAATCATCCCGTATAAACTGACTGGGCCCAGATGAATTAATTGTGATGGAGCTCATGCTCCGTATGCCATCTGTGCTCTTATTGCTTTTCCTACATATGCGTCGAAGAATTCAACACCAGTTCCAATGTAGTAACTATCATGCCAGCCTTTTTATTTTGTTTTTTTTTGTTTGGTGCAGTGCATTTTTACTTGGTTGGAACATGGAAGAAAATTTAGGTTAGCAAGAAAGCGTGGTGACAGTGGTTAAAGCGCCTTTGTTGGGGTTAGCGATGCTTAAAAGCTAAGCCACAGAAGAATGCTCCTTTTTTAATGGTGAGCCTTTCATGGTCTGAGGTCCATTTAGCTGCTGTTCTTTATGAGAAATCATCTTCAATTAGTAGCAGTTTAGGTTGCTCTAACTGGGCATGTGAACTCATCCATAATTTAACACATGGAGGAGTGGCTTGAGGCATGGGTTTGCTCCTTCAGCATTCATCTCAAGTTACGGGATGATCACATGCATAAATAAATAGAGCCATATTAGCTGATCTCGGGTGAGGTCAGAAGAACTGCTATGCCGTTGACTTCCTGCATAGGATTGAGGTTGTTGTCTCTAAACAAGACATGCATTTAAGAATGCAAGTAAATCTAGAAGAATCTTGCAAAAGCTGACTTGGTTTAGTGCTCTTGATTCAGGCCCAACTTTCGATGTCTCTTGTAAATTCAATATTCAAAAGATGATGTATCTTGTTGTCGTTGATTCTGTAATCCACTTTGTCAATACCAATTGTATTTTTCTCCCAATATTTTTCACTCCAGACTGCTAGAATGGAAGTAGTAATTTAAGAGACCTTTTGGCAATTGAATATCCTCCCTGATTCAAGCCTGGTTGAAAATATCTACACTACCAACTTCTCTAAGTTTTAGAAGCTTTTTATTACATTGTTTTCATTATGCTTGAAGCCAATGTAGACTATGTAGTATTCCCTTTGATAAATGACCTACAAGTATAATCTGACAACTTTTCAAGATTGATGATGGGTCAAGGCACTTCCGCTTTGCTGGTTGATTTTTCTTCAGGGGAAGCTGAACTCTTCTTATAGAGTAAAGGCATTGCATGTCTCTGTCTATAACGCCAACATTTCTAGATTGTATTAACAATATGTGTCTAGGGTCATTATCTTGGTATAAGTTTATATTATATCCCTGATAGCTCAGTATTCAGTTTAGTTTTTTTTCCTTTTAACATTCTTGTTTTTTTTTCCCGAAACCCATGACATGAGAATATTATCTCTCAAAAGAAAGAGATCTTTATATAGACTGGACTTTCATTCTTATTATTCCTACCGGATTAGGCTCCGAACGGAAATTCAAACTGAAGCTTTGAAGACTTAAAACTGCTGGTGAAATAGTTTGTGGGAAGAATCTGTTGGTTTTCTTTGTGTAGGGTGGTGTCCTGAATAGGCTTCTTGGGACAGGTCAGATTCACTAGTTTGGAGTAATGCTGCAGTGTGACAAATGTGGGAATTCTGACAATAGCTGAGATTGGCATTTTTATACTTCTTGTCCACGCAACACATGGTTCTGGTATACAACCTAGGGTGCCGCAGGAGGCTTATATCTTAACTCGGTGTTGTATTTCAGGCACATGAAATCATGATTTTAGAATGTTATGTTGTCTTCCTCTATTGCTTCTTCTCGACTAGTGAAAGGGAAACTTGATCTAGCATGGGATTTCAAGTGCAGTCCATGTGATCTTCTTTAACAGGTGGATCTTATTTTTTCCTCCGGGATATGCGAATAAAATTATCATGCTACAATAGTGTGTATTCGATACACTATTTTTCCTTTTCCTTGTGCTATGTCTCTTTAGCTACTCTCTATGGCTTATGATGCCAACAAGTTTGAAGATTGACAAATCTAGAAGAATGCCCAGTGATAAGTCTATCTAAAGGAATATAGAAAGCCTGATACTGAACTATCCCATGCAGTCTTTTTGTGTGTTCAGTTTTTTTAAGGGCATCTAAGGATACCAGGTCAACCCACTGCCGGCTCCCCTGGAGGACCATGTTAATCGAGGCACATTGGCCTGGGCAAAAGCCCACATTAGCAGCTTGTCGCCCACGAGACTTGAGCTCAAGACCTCACTCACATTGGGAATGTTGGTCTGGGCTGCTTACCAGGTGGGATGGGGTGAACCCCCCTATCTGGTCAATTTATTGCCTCTGCCCTAGTTTTCAACTTTTCATGATTAAGATTTTGATCGTTTAAATGTTTTCTTCTGCAGATTTGGTCATTTTCCACATTCCAACAAGCTACTGATCTTAGGAACTGTTTTATAACAAAAGAAAATTAAACTCCAGAAGCTGACGAACATCAGAATTTGGAATTGATAGAAAATTCGAATTCGGATTAGCAGCTTTGCCACATGGATTAGAAATTTAGAAGTGAGTTTTTCCTGCTTCCGATGCTATGCTTGGTGTAGGTTTTCTTAGCGTATTTGGAAGGAAACTCTACGATCTTAAGATTCTACAGAAGCTATTTTTTCAATGGAATGAAATGATTGAGATCTATAATATTATATTAATGTATCCTAAGTATGCAGAGGTAGGGTCTACCAAGAAATTTAGCAAAAGAACCTAGAGGTTTGGCCGAGGTGGCATAACAAGATCGATCAAGGGTTTTTATATGATAACTTTTGTCTCTGTGATGTCTACAAGTCCTTATTTCAACCAAGTTAAAGTATACCATTCATGTCCATGGCAACCATTTTAAGTACAATAAGCAATTAAATGACAGTAGTCGTTTCTTGGATAAGTGAGCTCATTAGCTAAGTGCCTTGTTTTTTTTCCCTGCGACCTTTCGTCTTTTTACCATTAAATCACGAATATAACATGTGCTGACAGAACCTTTGAGGTAGTAGGTTTTACATCTATATGTTGCAGCAAAGTACAGAGGCCACCCACTGACATTATCTCAATCAATAAAACAACATATGAGCGAGGATATTCGATGCATAATATGCCGACAACAAACAAAATGGATCTCTGGCTTGTGCGCATTTTTTTCTTGTTGCACCTCGGTTCTGATCCAGCCCTCAAATGTTATGCATATGTTCTGTTCTTTTTTGGGTATGGTGAATATCATTACCAGAAGAGGATAGTACAAAAATGAGTCTCCCTCCAGCAGGACAAACTAGCTAGGTGAAGTTACATACCGCTCCTCTCAAAAGGCATAGAACAGATTTTACAGCAGCTCTCCTTACATCACCTGTAAGCTATTCTATACAGATAAAATCTAGTCTATCAAAAATCACTACAGTAGCGAAATGGGTGGAGCAAGAAGTTGCTACCCAAACACATACCATATACACATTAAAATCAGCCACAGAGGTCTTAATCAAGTCAAACCCGAGGCGTTTCAAATGCCACAACAGCATGAAAGCATCTAATAACATATGTTCTGTAATGCATCGTAGCCTTCTCTGCTCCAGATAATAGTATGATCCTCTTTCTTAATGCTCGGTAATGCATTAGGAATTTTTTCTTTCTGTTTCCCATGTAAAGCCTGGCGATTTCTCTGCTTAGAGCTGCAAGGTTTATTTTCGCAAAGATTTTTTTAAGATGCATAAACAATTTTTAAGCCCAGTCATTTGTGTAAATTATGATAGCATTTGCAGAACCATGATTTGACCCACACCTTCAACATCTTCATAAATCTTCCCATTGCTTTCCATTTAGTGGTGGTACTCAATGCTTTCAAAATCATACTTTGGGTACGCTTCTTTGTGTAGTGTTATCATTTTTTTCCCCCGTTTTTTAAAGTTTAGCTTTAATTTATGACAGTGAATAGTTCGTGGGAAAAATAATTGCTCATTTTTGTGTGTATTGGTGCGTGAGCTGATTGAACGGAGTTGTTGTCTCGTGGGAAGCCATTGAGGCTGAAGTGTGGGCTAGACGGATTCATTTCTGGAAAATATGGGTGTTCATTTTTAGGATTTTGTCTGGACAGGTCCATTCTTCTGTCATTCCGTTCGTTATGTCAGTCTGTTCCTGATCCTTCTGTCTGGCTCCATTTGGTCCTGATTCTTCTGTCCGTCTGTCCGCATGAGTGCAAGCTATCCTCTCTTTCGGCTAGCGAGGGTGTGACACAGTCTCTCTATGTTCCTGGTCCTTCTATCTAGCTCTATATGTTCCTTGTCTGTCCATTTAATGATCCTCTATCCAGCTCCATCCGATTCTGATCCTTCCATTTGGCTCCATACATCTTACTGTCCTGCTACTTCCAGATTGGATCTGTCAAATTTTATCCATCCGTCCATGTTCATCTTGTGCTGATTCATCTTTCTTGTTTGGTCATGTTTAACCTTATGTGTACTCCAGATCTGACCTGATCCAGCTTCCACTGTCGTTGGTAGCATGGAAGCTGATGAGATCCATCACCCATCTGATCAAATCTATTACTTGTTTGCTTACTATCTGCCAGCTCTCTGGAGATTTGGAATGCTTCACCTAGAGGGGTAGTGCCAAAATAGATTTAGTTATTTTCTGCTAGCTACTGTCCATGTACCCGCTGTCAGTAAATTTTGAAACTGATGCATTGGATTCCTAGACACTTGACATACACGATAGGCCAGTATCCGCAAGAGAGTCTGAAGTCTGAATAACACAACCCACTCATGAGTGAGCCTAAAGATCGATGTGCTTGGATGATGCAAGTATATTATGCTATGCGCTTTTATTAGTTTCTCTGATCCAACTGGTCAAACTTTACTGGCTATTCTGACAGATAACATGCATTACAGTATTTCAAAATCAGAGAAATTCAAAACTGACAGATATTTGACATCATTTTTAGCAGTTGTACCATGCCTAGCACCAACTCGGAAAAATATTTACAATGGTTTCTGCTGTTGGATGTCTCATCCCGCTCAAGTGTTTCTCTTGTGCAAAATTTTCCCTTTCAGCTTGAATTCAACCGGGAAGTTATGAGGATGAACAATTCCTCTTCACAAGGAAGTGTCAGACCGCCTTTAGGGTGATTGAATCCGAACTCCTCTTCAGCACGATCAAGCAAGTCTTGAAATGAAGGATGACTCAAGTAAGATAACGGCACCACATATCGTGTCCTTCCTGCATCTCCTACATAAACTGCAATATGTCCTTTTGGGACTCCTATTTGATTTTTACTAAGAAGGGATTGCAGTTTGAGAATCTGCTTCTTGTTAGTGATCATAGAAGGAAACTGAAACCCCATGGTAGTACGATATGACAGACGAGAGAGGATCACCTAGTAGGATAAGAAGGAAACTGTGATGAATCTAATGAAGCACTGTGAGCTCTAATTGTTTTGCTGGAGGTGGCTTCTAGGAAGGCTCTGGCTTGGATGGCTAACTGGGTATTGTATTTATAGTGGGACTGCATTGCACGGTAGTCCATGGAGCGGGTACCATGACCAGGTACACACCCGTACATTTTTGTCAAAATTGAGTATTATTTTGGTGGGGTTCGTCTTTTAATTGCTCATATATCTCTCAGCACATGGACTTGTAAACATCATCCACTTTATGGGATACTGGCTGGTTCGGGTTGCACCTGTGAACATTTTCTGTGATAGCCTGGGTCAGATATTTGTAGCCTTACCCTTGCTTTTGCAATTCATCTCTCTGTTTGAACCCACGACCTCTTGATCATTATGGAGTAAATTTATCAGGGTTAATCCTTTGCGTTCAAGACTGTTCAATGGTGGGAGCCTTGTGCATCTGCGAGGCCTTTTTCTATTTTCTCTGATTGCACTCACTGAACTATACCATTCGTAAATGGTCCAGCCTTGTCTGATTGGTCTACATTTGTCTTCCAATCTTATTCAGGATCAAAACAAATCCTCTTATGATTTTGATCGTTTTGTTTGATTTTTTATTTAGTCCTTTTCTTGGTTTCAATCTGCTGTTGTCAGTTTGTTGTCGTTGCATGTTGTAATCTTGGAAAAACAGTGCAAACCCGCGGCTTCATATAACAAAGCCCTTTCTTTAGCTTACAATTTTTTGGAAATATTGGAGAAGGTCTGGGTTGTTCTTCCAGCAATTCTGTTGGTTCTGTACCCGTACCCCCCCCCCTCTCTCTTCCATTTCAATCTTTTGTTGTAATTTTTTTTTGGGTAATGAGATGATTAAGAAATATATCCCAAGCAACTAAACCCTAGGAGTCCTAACATGACAGCTTCTTTGTCGTTAGTTTCAGTTGATGCTTGCATCCATATCTTACTTCACAGTATAACCGCCTTCAGTCTTCTTTCTTGCTAATGTTATGCCTATTTCTAAGTTCACAGAACTCTACCAGTTAAAGCAATGAGCCACTTGGTAGTCAGACTGTTTTGTAAGTTTCAGTTATACACCGCAAAAGTTGATTTTTTTATTTTTTATTTTTTATTTGTTCTCCTCCTTCAATCCAAAAGGTTGGGAAAGCCAATTTTGTGGCCATGTGTAATTTTAAATAATCTATTTTGAAATTTGAACAAAGACAAGCCTCTATCCGCATGCTTTCATTCAGTATTTTGGATCATCTTGAAGATTGGATTTTATTCTGTTTTGTTTCTTTTGTTGTTTTTCTAGCTTCTTTGCTTTGGTTAAGTTCCTTATATT
>JAOVYX010014569.1:0-31737 GCA_035668315.1 Drosera spatulata
AGAAACAAGACAATAAACAAAACAAGCAGAATGAGAATAACACAAATGGGATGGTTGGAAGCAGGGCTAGTTCTGTTGCTGCGACCAGTATAGATGATGCTTGGTCTGTTGAGGCTTGCGAGACAACTACTAGAACAGGAGATCATGAATCAGTGGCGCATCTTTGTTATAACAATGAGACAGAGTCCGAGTCTGTTGGAGATCGGGAATCTGATCGAACAGCACATTCTTGTGATCAGATTTCTTTATCTTCAGATTCCGATGGCATGGAAGGAGTTAGTCTAGATGGCGAACGCCAGAGGATGAGAGTTGTTGATATCATTAGGAAATGGACAAGCGTAACTCAGGCAAAGCGTGGAATAGGAAGCAATGAGAATGAACATGAGCAGCAACAACCTAGGGTTTTGCCACAGCTGGCTCGGCTGCGCGTTGTGCTGGAGCAAGGTGGAGATCTGAAGGGGGGTTCCCCTGTTGGGCACTCTCCGAGACTGCGAGGGAGGCAAGCCATCATTGAGCTGTTTATGAGGATGGAAAGAGAAAGGCACAAGGAGATCGAAGGTCTAGCAGCACGCCAGGCTGTATCTAAATTCTCACAGCGTGGTCGGATTCAGGTGACCAAAGCCTTTAGTATTTGTGTGTGCGTCATAGTGAATGAGAAAGCTATGAGTAGACGATAAATGCCTTAGATTGACTGGTGTGGTTGTTTTCCAGGCGATGCTCCGGTTGAGGTTTCTGAGGCAGGACAGATTAGCGGAAGATCAACAGTGTCTCCTTCCCAGGTGAGTTTTGGTTTTTCTTGGTGATACTTACATGTCATGTGCATGAATTCAGGTGAACATGGATACAAAAATAGAGTAACAGCTGATCATTTGAACTAATCTGTTAGAAATCATACCCGACTGTACAATATATTAGTTAACTTTATCTCCATTGTCTTTCTCTAACACTCCTTACCTGTCTCAGAGAGAGGCTAACCGAAGCATTCGAGCCGGACAATGCTAAAACGAAAAGCCTTCCGACAGATATTTCCAAATGCAACTTAGCTGAAAAAGCTTCCACATCCAAAGAGCAGATCAAGGAATTCATTCATCATGAGCAAAATAGTTGTGAAGAGATCAATAATGTTGACGAAGCCCATCCAGAGAAAGATGATCATGAAAAAATCCATCAGGAAGAAACCAATCATGAAGAAACTAATCACGAGGAAATGCAGCATGAAGTTGTCGATCCTGAAGTAGTGAGTAATGAGAAAACTAATCATGAAGATGCTGATTCCCGAGAACAAACTAAGAAGCAGCCCTGCAACAGTACATCAGCAGATAACTCGCTACTGTGTGCATCAGAAGATCGTCAAGTGGAAGGTATCCCTCCTTCAGGTGTTATGTGGCAAGATACCAGCTGTGAGACGTGCAACATTGTTTGCCAAGGAAGTTCTAGTTATGTAGAGACATCATATAACGACGACTGGGAAGAAGAGCTGGTATATGACGAACGGCAGGACTATGATGAACAATATAGCGAAGCCAATCTTGACTGGATTAGTGATATTTCTCGGCCACGCAGTTATTGGGAGGGTCTCAGGCAAGCCTGGTATAAGGAGATATCTGAGAGTCCCTCAGCTAAGGAGGACATACGGCAGCTCATTGAACGGTAAACCTTGCATCTTATGTCAGGTTCTTTTTTTTCTTTTCTTTTTTCATTTATCATTTCACATGAGAATCAACTTCTGTTATATATATATTTGTTACTATGCATGCCCTTGACTCCATAAGATCTAGCTGAATGGTCTGTTGTAGATTCACGTGGCTAACTCCATCTAGTTGTACTATACAAGAAAATCTTGGTGATGCGAAATAGCACCCTTATTGAGCTACTCTCATTTCAAGCAACGTATACATGTACAGGAGTTGTGTGTCAGATGCACTCTCCAGCGCTTTCCGACAAAGGATGGATCAACTTCTGATGTCATGTAGGCGAAGGCAAATGCATGCATCAGAGAATGAGGACGAAGATCCATCTATGTCACGTACAGAGTCGCTAGGCATTCAGGAGGAGGAGCAAAACGAATCACAACTATATGAGCGGGAGAGGGAAGATGAAGAACAAGAATTCCTGAAGGCACTACAACATGAGGATAAACGAGAAGAGGAACAACGGGGTAGGGTAGATGACGAACACACGCAAGAGGCAGACGATGAACGAACTCCACACCCTGAATCATATCAGGATGGCATTGGTGATTATTTTGGACAAACCCCACCATCACCACAAACACCATGGAGTCATTACCATGAAGGCAGCGATGATTCTGGACGTATCGAATCTACACCTTTTCAACAAACTCCAATCATCAATTCTGACCATGATACTCATGAAGACTCTTCCTTCAAGAACATCTCTTCAATTGTAAGTTTCCAATGATCCCTAGCATAGACTTATCATCGACTTCAATTATATGTTCAGTTATCCTTACTCGTGATACATGATCAAGTCTACGTACTCCTTGTTACAGGAAATGGAACTGATATATGATCTTAAGGCACATATGGAGCAGCTATACCACGAGATGGCTGAGCTGCGCCAGTCATTGAAAAGCTGCATGGATATGCAAATGAACATGAAGAACTTCTTTAGGGAGGAGATCTCAGCAGCTTTGAGGTATTCAGGTGACTACTAATGACACTGAATATGAACCATATTTCTTGTTTTCACTTTAGACTGAACATCAGCTGTATATCTTGTTATTTTTCAAATCCTGATATCTAACTACTGCGAGGATTCTATATTTTGCAGACAGAGAAGAGAAGAAGGTAGGAGGCAAAAAGACGCGGAAAAAGGGTAACTGCTCGATTTGTAATGAAAAGAAGGTGGACGCTCTTTTATACAGGTATAACTCAGATACCCAAAAGAGCATTGCGATCTTATTCCAGTTTCAAAAAAGCTAGTATTAACAAACAATGGTAATCATTCGCTGTAGATGTGGCCATATGTGCACCTGTTATGACTGTGCTCATGAACTGCAATGGAGTAGCCGAAAATGCCCGGTATGTCGACTTGAGATAGCAGATGTGGTGCGAGCGTATCGTGAGGCATGATCATTCGGAACGAGTTCTTGTTCAAGAGGACCGTCTTTGTACAAAACATGTTTTAGACTAGAAACTTTTTAACCAATTCTGTGCTTCTCAATCACTCTCACTCTTTCTGCTTGGGATGAGTTAACCGCAAGGAGAGTACATGAAATGTAGCATTGTTTTTAGTTGAAAGCTGATTGATTTGTGTACATTTGTTACTGATTGAAGCATCCAAAAATGGCTTTCGGTTAAGTTTCAATGTGGAATGATAGTGTTGATGTAAAAGAGGGAATGGAAGAGCTGTAGACTATAATGACACTTACGCATAACAAAACAATTGTGCCATCATTCCTTGTACCATGTTGGTAATACGGCATTCGCGACAAATTGTAATTCAATGCATAGTTTGGTCTAATATGGCAGTTCAAAGCCGAGTAAATAGGAATTTGGACATGAAACTATGTGTATTAGTTACGGTGTAGTAGATTTCTCAGATTTCAATGAGTTCTTTGTTCTTTCTCTCAGGTGTGACGTTATTTTTTTGGGTTTACATGTAGACACTTAGAATGAATTACCTGGAACACATGCGTCGATTAGTCGAACATGTGTGAGTATGTGATCAAAAACCATGTAGAAATTAAAAACGAGTTTCATATCTAAACTCAAACGATAATAAGATGAATGACACATGAACTTGGATGTCAGATATTGTGACATATACTGTGACAGCCAAATATGCCACCGCATACTTCATTTTATTGTCCGAAGAAACTGGAATTAAACAAAGATAATGATTCTGATTATGTGGTCATCTAAGCCGCCCAATCAATGGACTCCGATGAAAGATCGAACCAGATTTCGAAATAATAATGCACGAGATTGAGACAGGCACATGCTTTTGAATTTTGATTGCCTGCCCTCCTTGTTTGGTGGGTGATCATGGGAGATTACAAGCACACCTCTAATGTCATGCTAATTATGTGAGCCAAATCAGTTGCATTGTCAATCAACCAAGCGAAGCCTGATTACCATATAGAGATATCTCCAACAATTATTTGTCACACCTGAAATATACACTCTTTTTCACATCGACTAACCAATTAGACCCTATATACACTGACAAATAGATTATATCAAAGAAATTGTCGTTAACACTGGTTATTGCTCGGAGAGAGTAGGTAATCATAGAATGGTCGCGGTGAAACATAAAAGCTTAATTGGGGTGATGGGCTAGCTGGTGCTGGGAACGAGAGGGGAAGGGGGCCAGGCTAGCGCAGTTCAGCCCACACGCCGTGCCATGCTAATATGCCATCCATCCCCGACGAGGAAAAGGGAATCGCAGTGGATAGCAGATTAGCAGTCTGGCAACCAACCCCACCTTGGCATTGCAGGATTCCAAGTCTCCATCCCAAGCCCACTCCCACACCATCTCCCCCGCTTTGTATGGTGCACCCTGCTGCGCTCATTCTATTGAATCCCAGGGGAAAGAAACCATAATCGATTAATGAGATCTTATTATAAATTAGAATGGACATCAATGTTGATAAATTTAAGAAAAATAAGATTGAGAAATGAATTAATTAAGAACTTTTTTTACGTCAGAACAAAAGTTTACATGATTCGAGAAAAAATTTTGATGGTACACATAATATGCAATCGATGATTGACAAACTTGTATCTTGATTTGATCAATAATATGTTGGATCCCTTGTTATAGTGGATGTACAGCTGGGTGTGCAGTCCAGCATTTTGGGTGCAAAAGTTTGATATACTTTCTTCTTCTTTTTTTTTGTATTTCTGTTTTGAACTCCTCACTTGCTCTCCATTTTCTTTGCCCCTCTCCGCCCATTATAAATCCCATTCCCCTTCTCCCCTTCAACAGTCCCAAAACCAGCGAAATCTCAAGAAAACAAACCAAAATACCACCATAAAAACACAAAAAACAAACAACAATGTGCTCATCCAAGCCAAACACCAACACCCACCACAACAGCAGCTGCAGCACGGACATGGATCAGCCTTCATCAGTCGCCAGGATCAACGGCCGCCCCGTCCTCCAACCGACCTGCAACCGCCTCCTACGCCGCCACAAGCATCCCATCACCGCCACTACAACCGCCACCAAACCTGTGACCAGGGCACCAAAGCTCTCCCCTAGTCCCCCCATCTCCCCTACGCCCATATCACCTCCCATTACTCGTCCTAGAACAACAACTCCTTCTGCTTCTCCACCATCGTCGGCGTTGGCGGGTAAGTTACAGGTTGCTGATATGAGGAAGCTGAGGATCGCCCATTATGGGAGGAGGACTAAGGGAGGTGATGATAAGGCAAGGGTCAGGCCGGAGCCCGTGGATTCATCGTTGGGGACGAGGATGGAGAAGAGGTGCAACTTCATTACTTCCAGCTCAGGTTCGTGATCGAATGTTTTGCTGATCATGGAATGTTTGTTTTGTTGGTCTGATTAAGAAAGGAATCGAAGGCAGCACTTATTTGAAATCCAATTTTTTCTCTGCAACGTGGAAGAAAAATTTGCTTCTTCAAGAAGTTATTTCAATTTTATTGAAAAAACGAGTTTTGAACAACTAAAATCGTTTTATAGAAAAACGATTTCTGATGACGTTAATTGTTAAGAAATCGTTTTCTTAGAAAACGATTTCTTCAATAAAATTAATATCGCTTCCTAAGAAAACGACGTTAATAAGAAAAAAATGAACAAAACAATGCCCGATCAAAGATACGATAATTAAGGTTAGAAGATTTTGCTGAAATAAACAAGATTTTAAAATGGAGTAGGGGCCTAACATCTTTTCCTATACTTTTTGGTGGTGATATACATGTGCAGACCCAATCTATGTGACATATCATGATGAAGAATGGGGTGTTCCTGTTCATGATGACAAGTGAGCCCTCTTTTCCTCCCTCTCTTTGGGCCTTTCTTTTCAGTTTAGTTAGTATCTTCTCCTTGTTTAATGTTACTTAGCATTTATGGGATTATGTATTATTGAGTTGCCCATTGAACTTTTAGGCATATACCCATGTGCTATTCATTGACATTTGGGGCGCTTGCATTTGTGATACGCAATGACAACACTTGCGCTTCATGAAAAAAATCTGTTTGAGTGGATATTAGAGAACTTGCAACAATGTTGACTGAGGGAACCAAACCTATAGAGCAAGGTTGGCTTTAAAAATGCTTTCCCTTCGAGTAAGGCCTTTGTTGGGGAGCTTTATATATAAACTGCCAAAAATATCAAATCATCAAGGCCGAAGCACGTTGATAACTGCCAAAAATACCAAATCATCCAGGACTTGAAGCGAGGGCTTCAGGGGAGTTTGATAACGCTGAGCTAGAGACTAGTAAAGGATAACTTTTTCTCTCCTGTAAAGCTCACAGAAAGAATATATGCCAATGCCGCTGTTCATGAATTAAGTGTCTTGGAGCATGCAGGAATTTCGAGTAGTACTAGTAAAGAATCCAACGAAACGGAGCTTTAGCTAATATTCACTCTACGGCAAAGGTGGAATGATGAATTTACAACTATTTCCAGTGTGGTTTCTGCAGGAAGAATTTGCTGATGGCTCATGAGAATGCTTCAGTTAATTCTTCATATTTGTTGATCCAATATCTCCTCTTGATTGATATACATTAATGTTTATCGGCTTTCTCAGAAAATTGTCCTCTTATTTGTCTTTGGCAGTCTGTTGTTCGAATTGCTGGTGCTTACTACTGCTCAAATTGGATCAGAGTGGACGTCGATCTTGAAGAGAAGAGAACTCTTAAGGTGCATGAAAACCTTCATTGGCATAAGATTGATCCAAACACACCATGTCCGGTGATTTAGAAATAACAGTAAGATTTATCATCATCTTCCATCCTACAGGGAGGCCTTTTCACGTTTCGATGCTGAAACGGTAACAACATTTACTGAAAGAAGGGTTGCATCCATAAGTTGCAATTACGGCATCGAGTTAAGCCAAGTTCGGGGAGCTGTCGAAAATGCGAAGCAGATCCTTAAGGTAACAGAACCAAATGCACTTCTTGTTATACATATATAGCTGTGTGGTCGCTTGAGACGATGTTCAGTGTTCCCTTTATTCTGTTCCTTACGATGGACCATGATCATATGAATTTGTGCTTAGAAAAGGAATTTATGGCATATTGAAGTCGCTTTCCGTGGTCCTTCGGCATCTTTATTTCTTTGGAGCACTGCCAGCTTCAACTGATTCTGGCATTTCGCTTCTCAATTCTATTTTGGTTTGTGAATCATTTCTTGAAAGGGAGTTGAGGGGTTACTATGGTTGGATAATGCTATACTTTGTTGGGACTTCCCATCTATTGTCATTTTTGGACAACTAATCATGAGATCAAAATAAGCTTGTTTGATGCCAAAATGGCAATCTCTAGCTCTTGGCTTTTAGCTAGCAAGAATTCATATTCCATTGACTATGGAGCACCTGATAAATACTGAATTATAGAGTCGGATCTGAGATTCGTGTTGACGAGGATAATGCTAGGAGAGTTAATGAAGTATAGGCATACTGTGTTTCAGTAGCATAATACATTGATGATTTTATCTCACATATGTTTTTTGACAGATTAAGGAGGAATATGGGTCGTTTGACAAGTACTTGTGGCAATATGTGAATTTCAAGCCAATCGCCACCCAATATAGAGCATGCCAGAAGATCCCGGTGAAGACCTCCAAATCAGAAGTCATCAGCAAAGATCTTGTCAAGAGAGGATTTAGGTTCGTTGGCCCTGCAGTGATCCATTCATTCATGCAGGCGGTCGGCCTGACCAATGATCACATAGTCAGCTGTCCGAGGCACCTCCATTGCTTCCAGTTGGCTCAGAATCCTTAGACATACATGGCTTAACAATATCAAATGGGGGCAAGCTACAATGAGGACTTAGCAATGGCTCCATGACAGGTTTCCCAAGTAACATATGCAGATACTATACTACTTCAGAGTCTACTTTTGTTGGAGTTTTTTCTTCTGATAGTGGAGGAAAAGAAATGTGATGCTAAAAAAAAATGGTCGCCGATTATTAGTACTGTGATAGACAATGGCAAGTGATGGCACAAGGGCGGTACCTGGTCCGTGAAATGGATTGGAGGATGAAGGAGATGACTAAAGCGGGAAGAGATGACGAGGCTTGTCGGGGGACAACGGTCATGTGAATTGGGAGCAAACAGCTTATCAACACCTTTCTGAGACCACATAGTACACAGTTCGTCCTAAGAACTTGCTCTTTCCCTTCTTCATGTATCTCCTGGTTACTGCTAAATAAGCCGCG
The DNA here is from genome assembly GCA_035668315.1 of Drosera spatulata. Lineage (NCBI taxonomy): Eukaryota > Viridiplantae > Streptophyta > Magnoliopsida > Caryophyllales > Droseraceae > Drosera > Drosera spatulata. The sequence goes on from JAOVYX010014569.1 coordinate 8,371, forward strand.
GCTAAACCAGGCAACCACCATCACATTCCTGTAACTGCGACTTGGATCTGATCTGATCAAGAAAGACAGCTCTACTTAATCTTTATGCATCGTAACCGCGTGCGCCAAACCGTAGGATAACACTATTAGGAAAGCCTGTTTCATTATGTTATGTGCAAGTGCAGAGCATCAAGTATATGATATGGTTCCGTTTGTAATGAGTGTGTTTGGGTTTTCTATGAAAAGTAGAAAATTTTGGCATGTGTTTTTGCTTGGGTGGTCCATTGAAGTGAAAATGTATAGCTGTAAGTGTTTTGTGCTTGTAACATGCGCTGTTGTTTGAGCTGCGTTTTTTGCTTTGGCTCATGAACAAAGATGAGAATGTATAATGCGGTCCAAACTGGGCGGCATCTTACTTTTTACTTTCCTTTGAAGTGTTGAACACATGTGATTTGATGATGCATTTTGGCAGTGAAAGTGTGGAAAAAAGGATAAAAGGGACCAAAGGGTACCAAACAAGGGAATATGAAAGAACCAGCAAACTTTGAGCAATCCTATATACTTTGAGGGGTTGTAATTATATTAGAGATATGTATACCTGATCCTCTCGACTATGTGTCGGAAAATATAATCTTCTAGTATTGATTGTTACATGGCCGCCTTAATATTTGACGGCCAGGTTTGGTTTGTCGAAAGAAACCAAATGCCTGCTGTCAAGTTCAAAAATACTAGTAACAAAATCTGGCCTGCAATGCTGGAAGTGGGATTGTTATGTGGTCTTTAAGTTGCCCTATAGTTCCTAGCTATCATCCTCGACGATGCTGGTTTGGATTGGTATGAGAAGTTTTTGCTGTGCGAACTGGGGCGATCGTGGGTGTGTCGAGGTGGAAAACATGTGGCCTGACTGGTGTATCATGGCCAGGAGCCGGTTCATGTAATGAGCTTCGAGTCGGAGTTCTTGTTCCTAGGCAAAAGGAAGCACAGAAATAAAGTTGTCATACTATTTTGCACAAGTCTAACATGACTGATGAAGGAATTGGAATCCTCTTTGGGGTCAATCCTTTTGCTCCCAGTTTTTATGCCCATCTCTTGCAAAATTCAAAACAAGGAACAAAAACAATCCGATCTGATAGCTCAAGTCAAACACCATCGTCCAACACTGGCCCAGAATATTGAAGGCCCATAAGTTACATGGCCCACAACCATTTCCAAACCAAACCCAAGCCCAAAGGATAGACTAAACCCATACATCGCGTGCATACCCTTGCATCGGGTAGTACTAGTACGGGCAACACGAATTCCGTCATACCCTGCCAGGGTTTTAATCATCTAATGCTGCATCAGCATGATTCTACTCTTTACACGGGTATACTAATAGTTTCGATTGGAATCTAACTGACGCATTAATAATTTCGACGGATATATTAACAATTTTGATGGACATATTAATACGCATAATAGAAAGTATTATTAGTTTTCTAGCAGTAGCTCATGTGAACTAAATCTTTCAAAGAGTGTATCCGATGAATTCTCTCATAAAACTATATGTGTAGGAGTTTGAAATTTTATTATTACAGTATAACCTCAACTATTTATTCTAATCACAGTTGTTATTTTAATATAAGACACGACATTGATTCGTTGGTCAATACATTCTCTCCCTCTCTCTTTTATAAATACTTTATTTGTCCCATTATTTTTATAGCATTTTACTTTTCATCATTATCGAGGTAAAATTTGAATCGTATCATATAAAGATTAAACATAGTTTTTCATATAAAATAATAAATTATATATTTTAATCATATATATGTTACCGTATCCATTCGTATAGAAACGATCACATGTTATTTGATATGGAAATAAAACTCCATATTCATACATGTCATGAAACATAAAAGATCGATCAAATTACGTACTCTAATCAAATATATGGTACCGTATCCATATGTATAGAAACAATCACATGTTATTTGATATGGAAACAAAACTCCATATTCATATGTATAGAATAAAAAAAAATGTGGACGTTGCAAAAATTATAGAATAGAGGTAATAATATAGATAACAAATAAATTCTTTATTTCTTTTAATTCCCCAACAAATAAAAATAGTTGTCAAAACATAAAATATTTATCCATTACTCATACCCCATTATTTCATTTATCAATTAGTCATCTGACAAAAATAAAAGACTTCATATATAATAAAAAAGACAATAAATCATTTATAAAATAAGACCAAATATTAATTAATAAGTTAAGGATGACTCATGGTAAATAAATTTCATAAATAAGAACTATTGATAATTAACACAATATAAACAAAATACCATTTAAGCTACCTAAAAAATTGAGACGTGACATATGACCCCCATCAAATTAAAAAATACACGTTTAATCCCTATATTGTCAAATAAAATCATATTATTTTAAGGGATAATTCTCCATAAATATCAATTTGGAGACTTAAATCTAAGGAGATAATCACTTACTTTCATTAATTCCCACGAGATCCCAAACCAACCCTACCCACCACCACCCCTACGCGTAATCCTCTCCACTCCTCTCTTTGTGTTCCTGACCCCCATCGCCACCGCCCCCTATTCTGCCACCCCCAAACTCCGCACCGTTGCTGAGCTCCTCTTTCGTCGCTTTCAGCTTCACCGCCATCGTCACCTTCGAGCTTCGTTGATGGTTCCACCATGGATGAGATCTCTCTTTGAATTCGTGTTGGTACGGATTCCGACGAACGCAATAGTTGTTCCGATCGGATTCCGATGGACGTATTAGTTCTAACCGAAGGTACTAATTGGTCCAATCGATTTCGACAAACCTACTAGTTGTTTCGCTCGAATTCCGACGGACATAGTAATTGTTCCGACCGCTTTCCGACGGACGTGCTATCTTTTTATAGACAAATGATCTTTTATAAACGTGCTATTTTATTTTATAGACGTATTTTTTGGGGTGCGGTGGGGTGGGATGGGGAGAAGGGGAAGGGATGCTATTTTGTGGTAATTTATGAAAGTTAGTGATACTTTTTTGGAATAAAATCTTACAAATGATATTTCTCAATAGTTTCCCTTATTTTAACATAAAAACACATTAAAAAAAGTTAATATAAGGATCATATGTATATATTTTTCAGTAGTTTTGAAAGAAAATTAAATTATTTTGACACGAATATCATTTTAAAAAATTGATAAAGAAATCATCCGTATATTTTTAAAATTTAAAAAGATTATACTTCACTATCGAATAATTGAGGGGGATAGAAGCCGAAAAAATAATCCCCTTTCAATACAAATTTCAGTTAGACAAATTAAAACCACCCATATCAACGAAAACACCAAAGACCCTCTGAAAAGAGAAATAGCTGCTCATTACAAATCCAAATCCAAATCATACTCAAATCGTCTATCAATCAAAATCAACGCTTAAATTCAATTCAACTCCTCGATCGCAACGGCGCTCTGTTTCAACAATAAACTCAAATTAAAAAAAAATTAAAATTGATAAATTAGGGTTTTGTTGTTCGAATTTTATAAGAACTGATACGATATGCTAAAAACATGAATACATACATAAAATTCAAATCAAATATTTACAGATTACATTTATTAGATTTGATAACCTAAACAAAAAATTCAGAGCACCTTCTTGACCTATTCAGTGAGTCTGAAACCAATATAAATCAATACAATATTGACAAACTAAAACCAACATGTTTCATTTTGTTTACATGATCAAAGTATTTAGCACACTGTTTACATAACACAAACACATTGTTTCATTCAAATAAAGTGTCAATGTTATTCAAATAGTGAGTCTGATTTTATTCAAATAAACTGTGCACTGTTGGCAATTAGTGTCCTAGAAGTCCCAAAAGGTGCAGATTTATTCTGCCATCCTGTTTCATTGTATTAACGTACTGTCTGAGATTGTGAACCACTGCTAGTATTCAAACGTCCTGTTTTAATAAACTTACGCACTGTTTCATTTTGGCAATCTGAAAACACAGTCGAAACACGAGAATCCAATACCATTCCACTACACTCAACAACTTGTTCACCATAATTGATAAATATTTTCTTTGATGTGCCAACATTTGCAGAATTACTTAGACATACTGTTCCATTGTTCTGACGTAGTGTTTGAGACTGAGCAACACTGAAAGTATTCAGGCGTCTTGTTTCAATGAAATGACACACTATTTCATTTTGATAATCTGAAACCACAATCGAAGCAGGATAATACAGACCTATCTACTACACTCGACATTCACATTATTGATGATAAATGAATCCATTTAGAGAGCTCAAACAACATCATCAAGTCCTCTTAATCATTCAACAACAATCGATCATGATCCGCAATCGAATAATACAAACTGAATTTATTCGATGAGGGGATTTTGAAATGATCTCGTATCTTGTCAACAACATGTCCAAAATCAAAATCCAAATGACATAAAAACGAACGAGATACATTATCAAATTTACAAATAAAAATGATCTTCTCATCCATTGAAACGGAGCGACGATAATGATCACGATGAAAATGATGATCACGATGAAGATGATGATTAAACACAAAATTGTATGATGATTCTCATCGATTTCAAATGCAAAATCCCAATGAAAAGATCCGATTTGATGGAACACAATGAAAAAGAAAACAATTACGGGAAAAAACGGATTTGTTTTGAAAAAAATTCAAATTGTATCAAAGAAAAATTATTTGTGCGGATTATATATTTTGAATAATATTCTGAAAAAGATGTATGCATGAGAATTTTCTGAAAATTTTAGTCCAAGCTCACAAGCTAGAGGAAAGAAAGAAAATATCTTGTACCAACTCTGAGGAGTATTTTTATTTCTTCGAGTGTTGTTTACCTTCTTAGACAATTGATAAGAAATTGACACTGCTTACATAGATGTACGATCCTTGCATACGATTTATCCGTTCCAAGAGAATACTATCGTCGGCCATTTCCTGGGAGTAATATTTTAGGTAATACTCAATTTGATTATTTTAATCCTGTTTTCATCAGCCAATGCTTACTCGCAGATTGAACATTGACCAATTTTGAAAAGCTTTTAAAAAATACTCCGTATATCCTTAGTTTTTTTTTTTTTTCTTTGTGATACACAGTATATTCTTAGTTTTAGTGGTATACATATACCAGTACTAGGGGTAAATTTGGATTAGATATACCTACCATTCATTAATACTTATTCCTTTTAAAAGCTAAAAGTAATATGTTTTTTATATTATTCAACACATATTTTAAGGAGTTTTATTTTCGTTTTAACGATATAAGAAAAAATTATGTCACTTGTTCATGGGTGAAGTTAATAATTTAAACAATTATTAATGTTTCATAGTAATTTTACGAAAAATAATGTTTGATCGTTCTACAACGCAAGTCAAAATTTATCTCGACAAATTTCAAAGTCAAACTATTACATTTATTTTGAAACGGGAAATATAATTTATGGGAGTAATTTTGAGATCTCAAGTCATTATACATACACTAGATCTGTCATTTATTATAACTTCTTCTCATGGAAATTCAATGATGAAAAAATAGGAAAGAATATAAATGAAAGATAAGGAAAGAAATCAAGATGGATACAATATTTCTATTGTAAGTGCAATGATGGATTTACATGGTCCATTATAGGTTGCTGCAATGTGGGTTTCTAGCTTATAAATGCTATCTCTTCATTGAGGATAACCTTAACCCATATAAATTATTGAGACGTGACATATAATTCCATCAAATTAAAAAATATGTATTTAATTTTTATATCGTTAAATAAAATTATATTATTTTAATATAAAATCACATTAAAGAAGTTCATATAAGGATCATATTTATATTTTTCACTACTTTTGAAAAAAATTAAATTATTTTAACACAGAATGTTATTTTAAGAAATTGATAAAAAGTCATCCATATATTTTTACAAATAAAAAAAGATTATGTGTTCCTATCGAATAATTGAGGAGGATTTTATGCTCTTTCCCCAAAAAGATTTAGCCCAAGCTCACAAGCGTAGAGGGGAGAAAGAAAATATCCAGCAGTAACTCTGAGGTGTATTTTTATTTCTTAAAAGTATTGTTTACCTTCTTCTTAAAAGATAAATTGATATTTTTTTCGTCCCATTTAAATTATAATGTTATATTATCATTGTATTATTTAATACGTATCTTAAGAAATATTATTATTTATCCTAACGACGTTAGAAAATTACGTCATTAACTCAGGATTATAATAACTTAAAGTATCATTAACGTTTTACGATAAGTTTACGTAAAACGATATTTGATCTTCCCGTGGATAGATTATAGTATAAATAATATTATCGTTGATATAAAATAATGTTATAATTTGAATGAAAGGGAAGAAGTAATTCCTCGAGAAATTGACACCGCTTAAGTAGATGTACGGTCCTACATACGATTTTTCCGGTCCAAGAGAATTCTACTTCATACACTATCGTCTGCCATTTCTTGGGAGTAATATTTTAGGGAATAATTTGATTATTTTAATCCTGTTTTCATCAGCCAATGCTTATGATAGAGCATATATTTGCGTCTAGGCAAACTTAAAAATAAGAGAAGGAAAGATTTTTGGGGAAAATTCACTTGTTCGTGTCTTCTTCATTTTCTTCCTAAAATAATAAATAATATATCAAAAAACTAACCAAGAAAATAGAAAATTACATGCCACGAACTAACATAATGTTATTGACTATAAAACTACTCTAATGAAAATGAAACATAAAAATAGAAAGCAAGGTACAGTGTATAACAACGGTCGAGACAGGATATTGATAGTAGTGGATGCGTGACCTTTGACTAGGTACGCACGTAGTCATCAAGATATGCTGGGCTCTTGTGCTGGCGTTGGGCTCGTAGGCCGTCTTCTATTGGGCTGGGCTCTGGCTGGATCATATCAGCTTACTCGCAGATTGAACATTGATCAATTTTGAAAACCTTTAAAAAAATACTCCGCATTCTTAGTCTTTCTTTTTCTTTTTTTCTTTTGGTGATAGACCGTATATTCCTAGTCTTAGTGGTATAAGATTAAGATTCATTATACATATACCAGTACTGGGGGTAAATGTGGATTAGATATATCTACCATTCATTAGTACTTATAATTTATGGAAGTAATTTTGAGATCTTAAATCATTATACATACTCTAGAACTGTCATTTATTGTAACTTCTTCTCATGAAAATTCAATGCAATATCCGTGTAGATTTCATTTTCTTAATCATGAACAAATAGAAAAGAACATAAATGAAAGATAAGGAAAGAAATCAAGATGGATACAATATTTCTATTGTAAGTGCAATAATGGATTTACATGATCCATTATAGGTTGCTGCAATGTGGGTTTCTTGCTTATAAATGTCATGTCTTCATAAACGATAACCTTAACCTACAATATTAATGTCTCAGTAGCTCAAGATGTGTGTATTGATTATACTTGGATCAAAAGACGTGAGTTTTACCCAAGATGTTGAAGTTTAATGCACAACGGAAATACATCGATGCTTAAAAAACAATAAGGTTTAGCCGTTACGTACAATCTTATTGTCTTGAAAGAAACCCCACTGTCAAAAACTTCTTAATGATGTTTTATGAGGGACAATTTGCTTTCGCCATTCAATTGGGTTTTTTTCTTGAAAACGGCGTTTCTTCAAAAACAATAGATCTTGTCTAAACTTAGAAGATTTTGCAACAATCTTTTATACTGAAACACCGACATGTCCTAGTATAACAATGAGAGATAAATCACCAAAATTTAGTACTTTGTATAAAATAAGAACAATGATTATTTGAAAAATTTCTTAAAAATAATAATACAATATTTCTCAAATTAAATCAAATAAGAAAAAAAATAATAACAAATCAAGTTTTATACTATCAAATGAAAAATCCAAAAAAAAAAAAGAAAAGGAAAAGAGCCTGAACTTTGGCAACAGCTAACTGTGAACAAGGCAAGGACACTGCCACCTCCTCAATGGACACGAAAATGTAGTATTGTTTTGGCGTGGCCAGAGAGCACCAGTTGCCACCATGCCCAGATACAGCCACTCCGTCTTAATCAAGCTCCACACAACAATTTATTATTACAAATTACCGCAAAAGGTTAGAAGGAACACGTTTGTTAAACCATGGCTTACAGCAATCAGACCATATTTTTCTCTTTATCTTATTCAAATTGGTAGTGTGAGTTTCTAAGAATCATACATCATTGGTACTCGTTCCGTGTTACGAAAATTATATTAATATTTGTTTTATTTATATATTTATAAAAGTTATTGTGTTTTCTCATTTGATATAAAATAATATCAAATCAGATACAATATATTTATTAATTTCTCTTATAATTATTAGAATAAATTATATTTTTAATATTATTCATTATAAATTCAACTCATACATAAATTCTCGATTCGAGTCAAAATGTTGTAATTTTTACAAGACAGAGAGAGTATCATGTAAAGAAAAAAGTCGTACATGTTACAACAATAACAACTAAGATAAGTTATAGTGTATAATATTCCTTTTGTGTTATGCAAAATATAATATTTTTATTTTTATTATTATTATTATTCAACGCATATTTTGACAAATTTCGTTTTACCATTAGAAGACATAAAAATAAAATTTGTTTTTTTTTTGTTCAGATTATATTACACAACAAAAATGTCATATATAAAGGGAGGGAGTATCATGTAAAGAAAAAGTCATACTACATGTTGCAGCAATAACCAAGATAAGTTACGGTGTATAATACTCCCTTCGTCTTCTGAAAAATACAATATTTTTATTTTAACACTATTCATCATATATTTTGATAAATTTTTATCATTAGACCACTTAAAAATAAAATTTGTTTTTTGTTTAGGTTATACTACATGATAAAAAAAATATCATTAATATTTCATGAAAATTTTATAAAAAAACGTTTGATCGTCCACAAAACGGGTCAGAGTTTATCTCAACGTATATGGATAATGAAATTATTGTATTTTTATGTGACGGAGGGAGTATTTTGTTTTTGATATATTGTAATTTGATAATGATGTTTGTGTAGTATTTTGTTGAAAGACACTAAATGGTTATCAAACTATAGTATACCATAAACAAAATGTTGTGCTTATATAACAATGTGTACACTGTTGTTACAACGTCAATGACACATTGTTATATTAAACCATTTATTAATAGAAAGAATGATACAGAAAATATGGATATAAATCCAAGAATTTTCGAGACGATAATACGAGTTGCTCAGATAGTTCCTGCTATAGTCAAAATGTAGGAAACTTTTGTTTCCAACAGGAACAAATTCCCTTATATTTATGATGATAAAAAATAATTTGATAGCGTGATATGGAAATATATCTATGACTTCAACATGAATGGTAAACTAAGTTTCTTATATAAAAAATCCAGTGGCATTCGTTAACAAGTTCCGATCGTTTATGTATGATTGGTATGGTTAAAGTAATTATTCGTTAACAAACAAGTGTTATTACTATAGAGACTTGTTTATGGGTTTCACACACAGTAGCTTAAAGGACTGAACAATCGTGCTCAGAATTCCTCGTCGCACGAAACCCAACTACCGTTGGTCAATCTCTTTCATCCAATTCTGAGTTTCTTCTCCATCGTATTCACCATTCGGTCCTATCAATGCTCCCTTCTATCATCATCCTCACTTCCTCATCTCCGATTTTTTTTTCACTTTCATCATTTTCGGGTAGATTTTCCTCTCTCTTTTTCTTTTTGGTCTGCATTTTACTACTCTCTCCTTTTTCTTCCACCACCACCATTTCCTGCTCTTTAAATACACACCCACATTCCCCACCACCACCTCCTCCACCACCGCTCTCTCGCCACCTCTCCACACATTGATACCCACAAAAAAAGCAAAAGATACCCAAACCCAACGACACATTACATCTGAAACTAATATCAACAAAAAAAGCATTAGCAGAAGCAGTAGAATCAGAGCTCTGTGAGTTGTGTGCGCAGATCAAGTGTGGTTGGTGGTGGTGAAGCAATGGTGAAGGATCTCAGAGACCAAAAAGACCACAACCGAGAACCCAACGTCGGTGTCGGCGGCGGCGGTGGTTCAGAGAAGAAGGTCCTTGTGGGTCTAATCTGGAACTGCGCCGTGGAGCTGAAGTTCCTGTTAACAGCACTCCTCCTCCTCTGCTCCCTCGCCACCCTCCTCCAATTCCTCCCTTCCACTTTCCCCCTCTCCCTCTCCCCTTCCTCCCTCCGCTCCTGCCTCTCCACCACCACCGCCAGCACCACTCTCCTCCTCCCCAGCACAACCACAGAGACAACAAAACCAACAAACACAACAGAGACAATGATACCGCGCCGAGTCTCGGATCAGATCCTGCTACCCAATGGGGCGTTGAAGCGAGGCTTCATCCCCTACGGCTCCGCTGCATACTCCTTCATCCTCATGTCGGCGTACCGCGGCGGGCCCAACACCTTCGCCGTCATCGGCCTCTCCTCCAAACCCCTCCACGTCTTCGGCAAACCCAACTACACCTGCATCTATCACCCCAACAACAACAACAAAAACAATGAGTCCGTCATCCATTCCTCTCCTGGTGTGAAGATACTCCCCGACTGGGGCTACGGTCGCGTCTACACAGTCGTTGTCATCAACTGCACCTTCGAATCCTCCGTCGGGGTCGAAAACGGCGGCCGGCTGGTGGTTGAGGCGGTGACGAATGGCGGCGGCGATAGGGATCTGAACCTGACGGATTCTGTCGAGGCGCTGGTGGAGCAGCCGGGGAGTGTTGATCTTACATTGTTTGCTTCACAGCCCAAGTATGAGTACTTGTATTGTGGGTCGTCCCTATACGGCGATTTGAGTCCGCAGAGGGTGAGGGAATGGCTGGCGTATCATGTCAGGTTGTTTGGCGGGCGGGCGCATTTCGTGATCCATGATGCCGGAGGGGTTCATCCCGAGGTGATGGAGGTGTTGAGGCCGTGGATGGAGTTGGGGTACGTGAGTTTGCAGGATATAAGGGAACAGGAGAGGTTTGATGGGTATTATCATAATCAGTTCCTGATTGTGAATGATTGTTTGCATCGGTTTCGGTTCTTGACGAGGTGGATGTTCTTCTTTGATGTCGATGAGTATGTGTATGTTCCCGGGCGGAGTTCGTTGAGGTCGGTTATGGAGTCGTTGAGGGAGTATTCGCAGTTCACGATCGAACAGATGCCGATGTCGAATCAGCTTTGCTTGACTGAGGATGCTGGGAAGACTCCCAAGTATGTTGTCCCAAAACTCAACCTCAATCTCAATCTACCATTTTTTTTATTTGGTTTGATTAGTGTTGATTGCTTCTCGTGATTGCTATTGATAATTGATTTCATTTGGGTTTGGTGGTTAATGATGATTTTCATCGCAATTGGTTGTCAATATCTACGATTTTCTGCTTGATACAATCGAATAGTCAATTTAGTCTTCGTGGGATAAAGAAAGATGAGCGTTTGAAAGTGATTTCTGTTGCATTTATTGTTTGATTACTGGTTCTTTGCTTTCCTTACTTGTTTGATCGGTTTCCTTTTTGCTAATTTGCTGTAAGTTCTTCTAGTCAGCCACTGTTTTGGCTTTTGGTTGCTGTTTTGAATAGAGGACTAATATGATGAGTCGTAAAGATAGTGGAAGGTCGAAAGCGATGGGAGGGAAATTGTTGTTACAATTGAAAATACTTCAACAAGATCTCAGAAGTTATAACAGAACGTAGTATCTTTAGATGGGATTCTGGTTGATCAATAGGTGTAGCATTCACTTGTAAGCAATGTTATAGTTCCTGTTTTCTTGCCTTGTTTCCTGCATTGAGCAATGTGTGTTTTACTTGGATTTAAAAGAAGCTGTGACGCTTAGGTCGATTAAGTTTGTCAAGAACATCATTCGCAGAAATGGTGATTAGATCATTAGATTGACTAAGTGGTTTGCTTTATCTGAATGGGCTAAGTTCTTTGCTGTAATTGTTGACTAAGCTGCCTATGGTTTCTTCTGATTTCTGATTGCCTTTGGAAAATGCAACAATGATTTGAACTTTTTCGCTAGCTTCACAAACACGAATGGAATCTCGGGTATCGTCCTAGAGTTTTTGCTTTAGTATACGGTTTTATATTGACTTGAGACTCTTAGAAGAGAAGTTTGTTTCATGATGTTATGCAATTGATTGTTGATTGCAAACGATGGTATTGACTGGTCCTGTTTCATACACTCATTATGCTAATTTCAGCTATCATTTGGATAGCTGTTGAGATTATCTCAACCCTTGGGGAATTGCCGAACTGATTTTTGTGGGAAAACTTCGGTTCATTCTCAATGACTTTGGTCCGAAAACAAGGGGAATGGTTTCGGATGTATTAGAACAATTGATGAGAATTTCTGTAGTCGGCCTAGAATCAGATTCTCAAAAGGGAAAATCCATCTAACTGAGAAGTATAATAGCAGGTGATAAAATTCGATGCTTTTGGAACCTGTGACAGGGGAAAATTACTCCCTCTATTTGCTTGTACTACGTTATCAGTTCACTATGGTTATTCTAACTTTGAAAAATATACCGAAGAATAGATTAGCTTATGACAGGATTCTTTCTCGATCATAGTTACCCTGGTTAGGAATTTGACACTAAATCAGAGGGTTTCTTGAGCATATGAAACATACATTAGGCAGGGAGGGGTGGTCACAATTATCATGTAAGATTTTTGAGTTACTCCGCCCATTGTACGGGTTTTGACGTTTGAGTTGAGATTTCAAGTCTAGGAGGGTTGATCACATTTCGACAATCCTTAATCGGACTCTCCAATTTTGATGTTATAGAGACATTTCATGATGTGATTGTCATATTTGGGTATACAAGTCATATGGAGCTTGATAGGCTTGGTCAAGTATTACTTTGCTCGTGGTTTTTTCGTTCATTTGTGACATTCATCATGCATACATTAAATCGTCGTGGAAAATTATATACAACGTTTGGTTCAGTGTAAGCTTTCAGCATATAATTATTGGAGGGAGCATATGCCTGAAAGTTTGTTGGTCCTTGGCACATTTCACTTATTTTGATTGATAAAGAAAATCATAGAAACAACATTGCTCATTGGTTGTTATGGTTCTAAATTGTTGGCTAGTTTTAGCATTTTCATGTGCTTTGGCACTTACTTGGCATTTTGTCTTTAATTCTATTTTTTAAAGTTTAGGTACACCTTGTGGTCACTATTCAATTTCAAGGGCAGGTGTATGTGGGGATGGGTCGCTTGCTTGCTTGCTTTCTAGTTGTGAATGAATGTAACATGGATTGAGACCTCTTCACTTGTCCTTGTTTACCATATTTGTTCTGCTAAGGGTTCTACAATGTTCACATGCTTCCTTCAATTATGGAAATCGGAATTTAATGGTAATCGGACTTTTATTTTGTAATGTCAATAATGTTTCTCACGGCGTAGAACCCCAGCAATGTTGGTTAAGGTTATTTCCTGGCTTAGTTGCTTTCGGCTAGCTGATCTGTATGGAAGGTGAATACTTGATTTCACGAAAAAAATTTCAACGATATGATTGCTTTTGTGTTTCGCTTTTTGCTACACGTACTTATTCATGATGGCGGTTAGACAGCATTTCAAGATACTTGCTGTATAGTGCCTTTATCCTGAGTATGAACTTCTGTTTGATTTGCTCTGCGCGAATTAGTCAGAACTGGATATAGAAGACACTTGATTCTGGAACCCAGGATTTTTGGTCTTAGATTGATGCCAAACTCGGGCACGTATGAAGCCATAGCTTTGGCAGCTAAGTTTGCCCCATCCAGTGCTTCATCATTGAATCCTACATTCCATGTGTGGTCACATGGAGCTTATTTGAATGTTTTCAGCTATCCATGATGATCTATTGCTAAACACGATTTCCTCGGAAGCAAGGAACTTGTATCTGAATTGATCTGTCTTTGGTGTCGTGTCCATCGTCTTTCATTCTTTTGTTCGCACGGTTCGGTAGGAAGTATGTATCCTGATGAAATGTGACTAATCCATGCTACTATTTCTGAACCATGCCATTCAATCCTTTTTGTTAGTACTAATTTTCAGTCTCTCACCGGACTTGTGTTTGTGACCAGGATATGGGGTATCGAGAAGCTGGTGTACAGGGACGTGAAGAGAGGAATTCGAAGGGATCGTAAATATGCAGTTCAACCTCGTGACATCTTTGCCACAGGTGTGCACATGTCTCAGAATATGCAGGGCAAGACTACCCACAAGACCGAGAAGCGCATCAAGTACTTCCATTACCATGGCACCATTGCCTGGCGGCGGGAGCCATGCCGGCAGCTGATCAATGACACTCAGATCACCTTCCAGGACACACCATATGTCCTGGACACCACAATGAGGAGTGTCGCGCCTTTGGTCAAGAGATTCGAGCAAAATACTATAGGACTGAGATTAAGAACTACCCGCCAATAATTTGATTACATTATCCTCAATAATACATAGGCTTTTTCAAAAACTTCAATTTTTTTTTATTTTTTTTGTCAGTGTTTAGTATCCAATTTTTATATAGACATGGTTTGGCTCTTTTTGCAGACGTGGACCGTCGACATAATAGGATTTGTTCATTCGAGGTGGCCGGGGGGTTGATGATTTAGCTTGTAAATGCCAATTTGTTCTATGATGAAATTATGGGGTGGTGTACATGTCACTTTACCTAGGTGAATGGAGTAGAAAATTATGTGGCATGCATGTTACAAGATGGCCGTCTGATTTTCCCTTTCAAAGTAATAGACTTTTAATTTTCTTACACTTTATCAAATCAACTCGGGTATATTCTGAATGCAGATAACATGACCCCATTAAGTGATTCTAATGAGTTTGTCCAAAGGATCACTCCCACATTTACCAGGAGTGGTATCATTTTTGGAATGTGTAGTTAATATGGGATGAGTCGAGGAAGCAGGCAAGCTGCCCGGTGCTTTGATGGCACTGTTCTTTGTTAAGAAAGTGGACAAACCAAAGACCAAAAGTCTGACCCATGAGGCAAGCTTACTTGCTTGCTAGCCGTTTATGTGAAAGTGACCTGACATGATGAGGAGAGGAGTTGGCTAGTCCATTTTCTCCATTAGTATATTTTCTGGAAAGCTCAAAAGCAATTGAGGTTCTTTTAATAGAAGAATGAAGGCAAAAGGCTTTGTGAGATTCGGTGGTGATGTAAAAGAATAGGATTCCTTTTGTCCTCTTGCGTAAATTGATACTCCAAGTGAGGTTATTCAATGTGTTTAATCTTGTTGGGAGAAAAGGTTAAATAAAATAAAACAAGCCGTTGAAGATGTGCAACTCCGTATTGTGTAAGAGCATTTGCATGAAACTCTTTATAATTTTTCTCTTTATTTTTTATTCTTTATTGTATATAATGTTATAATAAATTAAACTATAGAAATCAAGAATGATACAATAATATGATAGCTTATCAAATTTCTCTATTTCATACTATAATTTTTTTTTTTGAGATTTTTTCAAATAAGCAACTGAAATCATCAGGATTTATGAAAAACCAATCCAAATTATCATATTTACAAAAAGGGTTTAGGAAGTGCGTGTTATAACATAGGTATGTCTAGTAACAAATGAATGATTGAGATTAAAATAACACAAATCAAAGATTAAGATCAGAATACTATCTTTTAATCTTAATCATTCATTTTTAACCGTTTAATCTCAATCATTTATTGTTCATTAGATATATTTATGTCATGACATACACTTCCTTTTCCTTTACAAAAGACCCATCCAAATCATGAGATATTTACCAAATAACGTTCATCATCATCTTTTTCCTTAAACTTAACGGATATGATAGGAAATTACAAAGTTGCCCTTCTCAATTAAAAATAATCTCTTCACTTTTTCTCTTTCTTTCCAAAATGTGTAAAATAATTTTGCTTTTTATGACAAAATGTCTAAAATAATTTTACTTTATATCAATTCTCTTTTCCATGATTATTTTTGCTCTTTTCACCCACTCACAATTTCATCTTTACTCCCAAATCACTCACAAATACTATTCATCTACTCATTATCCAAATGAGGGTATATCAATAAAATTTCATAAAATCAATACATGTTTTAATAATCATGTCAAATCAACACATTACAATTTATCTGGGAAGAAATGAATATATCATATGGGAGGGATAGAGTAATCGTGTTAACTCAAGATATCCTAAATTATTTAGGACGGAATGAATATATAACATGGGAGGGATGGAGTATGATAAACTTGAAACATGATATTTATAATTTTATCTATTAATATAACAAAAAATTATCTCTTGACTCATTAACAAAATGTTGAATCCTCATGCCCATTATTAGAAACACGGGCTACTTGTCGCTCCGTAAAACCTTCTTAATGGAAAATAACTCCAACCAATTGACAATTATATAACCTAGCATCTTTATGTACTTGTTGCTAGCTCTTTCACACCCCGGCCAATCCTCATTATTGGGCCATCACCAAGAATCGTTTTTCAGGATCGATATTAATCTTTTCAGTATGGTTTGGTGTTACTCGCACACATCCTGAGAAAGAGATCACCCATCCCACCATTGCTCCATTCAAACACGTTTAACTACGGAATTTTTAAGTGATGGACTATCGAAAATGAAAATGCTCCTTGTTTCTGGGAAACTTATCAGGAGGTCATCCATCCCATCATTACTTCACATTAAGTATGTTTAACTACGAAATTTTAAAGCGATGAACTATCGAAAAGAAAGATAAATGATAGAGAAATTATCGAAAAGAAAGATGCATCTTGTTGATATAGATATACAATCAAATCGTGTTAAACTTTTCTTTGAGATATTACAAAGCTCTGTATATATAATGTTGGTTTCATAACCTGATGATGAGTTTTATTCCCAAAACAAATGGTTCTTGCTTTAGTCTTTAGATTGTATTTTCTGTCTTGATGTGTATCATTGCTCCTTAAAAAACAATATTTGCAAAATCATAATCTGGCCATTTAAAAGAAAGAATAACCCAAACAAGAACAAATAGAGGTGGGGTGGGGGGTAGGGTAGGACCAGCGTACAAATGCACGCAAATGGTTGTTTGCATCAGTCTGGAGCTAAATGGTTTATTTTTTGTGACATGGTATGAATTGCTTGCAACTGGTTACTTCATTACATATTAAATAATGCTCCCACCGTTTCATAATATAAAAAAGATATTAATCGATATAGAAATTTATATATATGTTAAAATTTTTTATGAAATTTAATGAAGAAAAAATATTTTTTGAATGATAGTGGGTTATAATAATTATGAGAGGAGATAATGAATGTATTGTGATATATGAGATTAAATTTGTATTTTTTTATGTTAAAAGATTATTAAATAAGATACGTTGTTTATATTTTAGGATGATCTAATTAAATAAGTGTTGTTTATATCATGTAACGAAGTCACATTCCTTGGTAGATTTGCATGATTCCATATGTTTTTGAGACAAGCCGACAGTTTGTACCATTAACTGTATATAACTATTAAGGCGTTGCTAAAATGAACATTATGTTGATAAGATAAATGGCAAGTGTAACATAGGACAAAGAGTAGGTGCTGAAATGTTTAAGCATAAATGAAGAAGAGATACTATGATCTAAGCTAGTGATTGGTAATATTTGGACATTATGAGCAGTGCTTAATCAGTCTAAGAAGATAAATGCCTGCACGATCTCCACCTTTTCACTGTCATTGCATTACAGTGACTTGCACAATAATCCGCAACATAGAAACATACGCTTTCTTATACATATATGGGGCTGCTATCACTGATTCGAATTTTCAAGAGAACTGATTTATCCACATAATATACATTGTGATCTCGTGGCATGAGATCAAAGTTTCCTGGGCCAATGTGTTTGTTATGCACACTTCAAGCCCAATGAGTTTTCGTAAAAAAAAATGTTAGATATATATCCTTTGATATTTTATTATCGGTTCAAAATTTTGTTAGGAGTGGTTACTCACAGCTTAAACATGATTACATGTTAACTCAATTGACGGTAAAAAATAAGAACATCTTATTTTGTGCCTTCCATTCGATCGTGGATAGATCTCAAACATTGTGCTGGCAAATATCCGTCATAAATTTCTGAACATTTAAGATTTAAGATTGTGCTTTCTTTGCTGGGAGCATTTTTTCTCCAATGGTCCCGAATTGGCTGCCCATGTTCACAAATAGTGGGCTTGATTCAATGCAAAGAATTCGTTCACTTTATTGAGATCGTGTAGCTGGAATTTGGTTTCCAGTTTCAATTTTTGCCATACCTGTAGGGTCCTCAATCTGTATTCATCTTGGGACAGATGAATACGAAGAATGGTTTCATTCATCTATTTCAAGATATCATAGCTCAAACTTTTGATACACTTCATCTTTCAATGAAAACATTACAAGTACGTAAATATTGGAATATATATGATCTTTGTAGTAACATATGCTTATTGATCTTACACGATTTTGGAAAAGAATGAAATGCACATGGTTTGGGAATGCGTAGAAGAGTCGAGGCAAAATCGAGATGGAGGAACGTTATTGTATTATCCATGAATTGTATTTGTCCACAGAACGGTGTATTTTCACAAGAAAAGTCTTTGGATAAAAAATGAAGAGTTCTCTAGGCTCAAACATAATGACAATGATGTAGGGAACTTCAATCAATCTCTATAGTCAAAAGACAAAAGTATTGATCCATTTCATCTGAACTCAAGAATGTCGTGACAATCCAAGCTTATTCGATGTGAAGAGCATCAAGCGACTAAATGAGACATGAAGTGAAAGCTCGGCGATGAGAAACAGTCTTAACGACTTTACCAGCTTCGATCTGAACTCAACCACGCCAAGTTAACAACTTCTGGAAAAAGTTGATGGATACATCCGCGGAGAACAATCGAATTCCCTTTCTCCAAAAACAACAGAAATCCATCTTTCAATCAGCAGCGAACAATGATCGAGCTCCTAACACACTTTAAACATCGTTACAGAAAGGCAAAGCAATTTTCAAAGACTATTGTCGACAGCATTGTCATCACGACCCTACGTTAACATCGCTCTTTCACGACACTAATCTGAAGAATTATAAGTGCATGACTTCTTTTCTTCACAATCTCATGACAGCTGATCAAACCAACAAACGAAGTGGGTCGACTCGCATTGCAATCAGTATCGCCAAATCCATTTCTTTTTATCCACATCGACCTGAATCAACATTTTCATGGTCCTTCCGCACAGGGCCGTTAGATAAACGATATCGATCATCATCAGCTCATCAATCAAAGTCTCAGGCCGAGCGTTCTTGGACATTTCATCAGTGTTTGTTACGTCGGTGTATTAGACACATGAGCTTTACATCTAGGGTATCGGGTTTCTTGGCCGCTTGCGTGGTTTGCGAGATTGCTATGGATACGTAGATTTTTGGTTGAGAAGTCCATGAATAGCAGATTTCTAATCCCCATTTCTTACAATTAGTTCCTTCTTTTCACATTTATTCGAGTACCATCTACAGGTGTCCACCAAATAAAGCTAGCTTTAAAATAAAGAAGAATGTGAAGTGAGAACTCTACGAAAATAATGGCCACATTGATTAATTTCATATGTTTCCTGGTGCGTTGAAATGGAGAAAGTAGTAGAAACACACTAGCAAGATTCTGTGAAATTTCACAATGTCAGGAAAAAGTTGTGGTTCACAAGGAAATAAATTATAAGTCTATGTTTAAACTTCATAATAACCATGTCATGCACCAGAACATGCATATTGGAAGAGTATCACAACATGAAAATCAGGACTGGTGGAATATAAGGATGATAACAGAGAAGGGTAAGGGATCAAATTACCATATATAACTTCCACAGTTCGGAAAGACATAACAGATAGTTCATAATTCACACATACCCTTGTGGCATCAAGAATGAATAGGCGGAATAAGAAACACGAATTACATTCATGATACATCTTTAGCTTGTAATAGGACTCCTCCTTCCTAAGGCATCCATGGGGATTGCCCATCTGTGCGCAACAGCTGATAATGTTATTTATTTTCTGTAATAATAAATTAGATTGATATTTTGGGAATTTTTTTCAAAAACTACAAAAAATTTTAAAAAATATCCAACTTATTCAACACGAAAAAATAGTTTCCATCCACTACAATTTGAATTTGTCCAATCCCAACCTAAACACGACATCACTTTATTCTTCGGACTCACCCTCCTCGTCACCTTGCTTCATCTCCACGGCCCACCACCCACCACCGTCGCCACCGCATGCCTATTAGATTCATCATCCTTGCCACCTTACCCCACCTCCACAACCCATCACACACCACACGATGACTTGAGAGATATTCGTAAAATGTTCGATGAAATGCCACAAAAAAATAGTGCGTCAGTTCAAACGAAAATAAAAAATCAGGTCATGGAACATCATGACAGAAGTCGGGGCTAAAAAAATCACGCTTCAATTGTTTACATGATCAAAAAACTAAGACACGCCCTGTTTACATTACACATGCGTACTGTTTCACTCAAACAGGGTGCGTAAACATAAGTTTATAACATGATATCCAAAAATTGAAAAATCATTATATAATATTCAACATGAATTTTTTTTTCGTAATGTAAAATTGAAAAAAACACAATTCAACTGACGCATTGTTTGAAATGTACTGGTGCAATGTTTCAAACGTTACGTCTGAAGAATTGAAACAGTACCTTAAGTAAATCCCAAAAATCAATCAAGCCCAACCCTAAACTAAGTTACTCTAATCAAAACAAGTGGATTAGAGTCTTATGACTGAAAACGATTAAGGAATAATAATTTTGTAGTTAGGGTTTAAAAAACGATCGAAATCGAATTTTAGATGAAATAAAAATATTTAAAATATTTTTAGGATAAAAATCGATTGATTTGTGTATTTAAGATCAAATGAGAGAATTCAACACACCCTTAATCACCTCAGAGTATGAAGGGGAATACACAAGATGTTCGGAGGAAGATTAAACCTCGCACTCCTCTGCGCAGGAGACCGTATACTCTTTGAGCACATCACTGACCGTCTCCCGCGACATCGACGATGTCACAGGAACAGCCTCACACTTATGCACCGTACGTTTACCCTTCGACCCATCCTTATTCACAGCCCTTTCTTCTCCGCCAAACACCATCACCCAGATTTTCTTCTCCTTAACCCATCGCCTGATATGAGTTGCGTACCGGAAACCCTCACTCATCGCCTGAATTCTCTTCACTCATCGCCTTCTTCGGACTCCAACCCTTTTCTCCTCATAATTATCGGCGTTTTCACCCTGATCTCGATCCGGTTTCTCTACGTGTTGAACCGGACCGGGAAGTCGATGCGGCGCGGCAGCCGGAGGCCGGTGAGCACTCTGATCGTTCTCGGTTCAGGTGAGGAGACAAAAAACTGGTGTAGACTTTGATGAGCGAATTATGATTTCGAATGTGTTTTGCTTGTTGAATTTTATCATTGAATGAGTAGCCAGGTTGCGTGAAATTCTGCTCGAGGATTATTAGGGTTTAGTTAGATTAGCGCGCAAGTGACTGATGATTGAGTTTATGTGATTATATTAGTCTAAAAGTGAAATTTGATTTGTTGTGTTTAAGCTTGAATGCAATGAAGTTGTTTGTTAAGGGATACGATACTTTTACAATAGTGTAATGGCTTGTCATAATGATGTTCCTGATGAGAAACATTCGGTGAGTTTCAATTAGACTTTGGCTACACAGGATGAAAAAAAGGAGTTGTTGTTCATGGTTCATTGGATTTTATGTTGTAGGGTTTAGTTATGGCTTCGGCTCTCGATTGTGTCACCTGATTCCTGGTTGAGTATTATACTCCCTTGTTGGGCTTGTCCAAGTCCTATTTTGTCATAAACAAGTTTGATTCGATATGATACATTGTTCACGAGTAGTCCATTTTTGTTTATGCCGTTTAGCTGTAGTTTTGATGATTTGGTTTCATCAACCGATTTTGAAGAGTTCTAGGTGCTTTCAGGGTCAATGTTGTATGATAACCTTTTCATTGTTTTATTGAACTGACACCTAGCAACCTGTCGGCAGTGCGTAAACAATGCAGTAGATAGAATACTTGATAGCAGAATTGTATACCGCTTTTCTGGCTCTTTCTCAGAGCATTGTTCTGTATATGATTGCTCACTAAATATCATCTTTAGTGAATATAAGAATTGGAGATTTGTCTTTGTTCTAGATGTGTTTGCAAGTTCCTTCATTTATTCATTGGTTGAGAAGAAAGGTTTTTCTGAACTTGATGCAAGAAGAAATGGTTCTTCAACATTTTGAAGATCAGATGTGTGCTTTTTTGACGACTAATGTTGCATTTCTTGCTCTAACTCCTTCCTTGAGAACGTTTTGACATTCTTTTTGAATTTGAACATGGGTTGTTATGCAAATGTAGGAGGCCATACCGCTGAGATGCTCAATCTCTTGACCGTGCTACAGAAGGATAGGTTTTCGCCTAGATACTATATTGCGGCTGCCACTGACAACATGAGTCTTCAGAAAGCTCGTTGCTTTGAGAATTCTTCTAATGATGAGGTCAATTTCGTAATTCCATCTTCTAGATGTTAGAATTGCTCATGATCTTCTCCTATTCAGTGACGTGGTAACATCTTCTAGGTCATTGAACTTGCTTTGTAATCGTGCTGCTTAATTTTTGTTAGATCCCATTATGATTTTTATTACATGGTCATGAAAACATGAGAAGTGGATTGCATGATGATTGTCATATTTGAAGTTTTTCATGTGGTTATGCTGTATTGCTTTTGTTCTCATTCTTCCGAATCCCAAACATAGAGTCTATGCTTCATTATGTAGATACAGCCTGTAAGTTCTTTCAATTTTGGGGCGAGAAGATTTTTTTTTTCTGTTTATTTTGTGCATAGAATAGAAGATTATTTTTCTATGTAGGATGGCTCTTTGATGTTTTTGTTGATTGGCATGTTTAGAAGATTATTCTCCCTATTTGAATATTGCCAAAAACAAGAAGAAAATAAATCTAGATCATATTGTGTGCGAGTAGCCTTTTCATGCCCTCTTTTCTCATGCAAGAAATTTTTTGTTCTTGAGTTTCATTTCCCTTGCTGTTGCTCTTACGGTCGGCCGCTTCCCTCAGGCTTTCCCTTGGTGCAGGCAGAAGTGGAGACTGCACGGTTTATGCAGATATATCGAAGTCGAGAAGTTGGCCAATCCTATGTAACATCTGTTGGAACTACTTTGGTTGCGATTG
>JAOVYX010014570.1:0-31735 GCA_035668315.1 Drosera spatulata
CATGTCAGAACGAGGCTGGTAGAGCTTTTCCTCAATTTCAACCACCTCCGGATGACGATTCCTGTCCCCCAGAGCAGTGCGATGTTAGACTAGCTGGGCATTGATGCCTATTAGGCTGTTGTAAACTCATTATATTTGTATAATTCAAAATTTTATTTCAATTTGATTGATGTTTGTATATTTTGGGGTTTCTCGTTATTTCAGGTACTTGTATTTGTATTGGTACGGTTGAAATTCTGATTTATTTTTTAAAAAATAAATCTCAAATAGCGACGGAATTCATCGTTAAGTATTTGAAATTTGCAAAGATATTTAGCGATGGATCTCGTCGCTAAGTATTTGAAATTTGCAAAGATATTTACTGACGGATTACATCGCTAAGTATTTGACATTTGCAAAGATATTTAGTGACGGAATCCGTCGCTACATCTTTCAAATTTTCAAAATATTTAACGACGGATTCCGTCGCTAAATCTTTGAAATTTTCCATGATATGTTAGCGACGGATTCCATCGCTAAATCTTTCAAATTGGCAAAGACATTTAGCGACGGAATCCGTCGTTAGGTTTGCAGGTTTGGAAAAAAAGAAATTAACGACGGCAAAAGTCAATCCGTCGCTATATATTTTTTTAGTTACGGATCCGTCGCTAAAATTGGGTTTAACGACCACGTTAATAGCGATGAAATACATCCGTCGCTAAACAATTTTTGCGACGGAATTTTTGCTTTTTGCGACGTAAAATTTCCGTCTCAAAATGACCCTTTTTTTGTAGTGATCAATCCAAATTTACCGTTTCGCTCGAACAATTACATTGTTATTTAACATATAATTTTTCATATTTTTCCGTGACAAAAAGTTATCCCAACTTCGTCACGATTTTTAAAATTATGAGTGTACGTTACGTCTCAAGACTTTTAAACGAGATTCGTTTCTCACTTTTAATTTATTATAAACGATGAAACGCATATTTTATTATGTTTATTAATTTACAAACTATTATTTGATCATAATTTTTATATTTATTTTAATATTATAAAGGTTTATTAATTTACAAACTATTATTTGATCATAATTTACAAATTGTTATGTTCTCCCGCAAGTAAAGTAGGTTACCGGATCAGCTTGCCATTTTCGAGAAATGTGCCTTGTATTGCCACAGTTGTAGCAGACCACCACAGCCATAAACTGGTTCCGGTTACTGAGTCCCTCCAGTTGGGTTGGTGGTGCGCCCCGGTTGGTTTCTCGCTCCCTGTGCCACGCTCTCTGAGCTGGCTGAAGATCCGCCCTGGTAGATCTTTGGGGTGCATCAGGGTGTCGGAATCCGTCGGAATTGCCCGCTGTGGCATCCTCCCGTTTGCGCTTCTTTTCTGCGAAAACTAAATCCTTCTCATTGTAAGACCGCTCCAAGTTCACAGTCTTGCCATACATTTTCTGATAAGATACAAACGTATGACTCTTCAGACTGTATCTGAGCCTTCAGTTGAGACCCTTAAAAAACTTCCTAATGAAATCTTTAACACTTTACACAACAATAAAATAAAAGAACAATTGAAGGAAAGAAACAATATAAAATTAGAAACAGTGAATAAAAAAGGGAAGAAAATTTTAAACAAAAAGAGAAGAGAATGCAACAAAAAAAAAAAAAAAAAAAAAAACTGACAAGAGAAAAAAAGAAAACTGGAATGTGCAGCCACCCAAATTTGAACCTTTGTCGGTTAGAATCATCCCTATTCAACCCAGTTGTCCAAGCAAGTAGCCTTAATATCCAGAAAGTAAAGATGAGGCCCAAGATCACTCATGAAAAACTCCTGACTAAGGCAAGTGATGAGGCGAAGGAGCAGTGCCGCAGAAGATGCCGTGAGGATGATCTCGTTGACTTAGAGAAGTAGATAGGAAGTATCATATGTCCCTTGATGATAAATGAAGAGGGAAGCATCATATTTGCTCCCCGAGAAACTTGCACCAAAAAGAAAAGATGAAAAACGATGATACCAACACTAAAGGATGATACCATGGAGAAACCGGGAAAAATAAGGGTCGAAGGATTAATACGAGCAGGTTTACCACCGCGGTTGCCATGATATGGCTTCCCCTTTCCGGAGTTCTTCGACGGAAGATTCCTTGTAGCCACACCTCCAGTTGAAGAATCATTATAAGTCGCAATAGAGAATGCATACAAAACGAAGTATGATGAAAGGTTCACTTGCGGCGATGGCCCGTGCAATTCCTTTGACAAACGGAGCTCCTCAAGAAGATGCATTGAGCGGGCTTCCATGAAGATGAGGAAAGGAGAGTGCAATATCGGACGGCATTGCCGATGTTCCCAAAATTTTGAGGAAGTCTTTTAAGCATATGCGTTATCAAGGTTTTGTCCTTAACCGACGCATCAACATTGGCGAGCAAATCAGCCAACGTCTTAAGGTGATGACAATAGCAAAGAACGGACTAGTCTTCCATCTCGAGAGTACAAAATTCTTGCTGCAATTGTACGTCGCGAGCATCCTTGTTGTCGTGGAGGAGTTACTCCAAGTTCGTTCAGACATCCTATGATGTCGGCTTGGAGGAGTTGTCCTTCGATTTAGCAACCATGTGGAAGAGAGAACGAGCCATGGTGTTGTACATCCAAGACTTCACTAAAGAGTCGAATCGATTCCATAACGAGTCCGTCATGTCTAAAGGTTGAGATGTCCCATCGTAATGACCAAAGATGCAGTCCTCTCTCCTTGATTGAGCCATTTCACTTTTCTTCTCATTGCACATAGGATGCACATGTATTCGAATTATCCAACTTGATCCATTGAAGTCTATTGAATTGTATTGAGTTAAAATAAAATCCAAAACCATTACATTACATATAGTCTCTAAGATAATACCATAATAAAAAATTATTTAGGCTTTGTCTCGCATGATATCTGATTCTGCATTTCTGTTTTTAATTTTCTAGCTACAGAATACAAATTGCTTGGTTTTTTCAAAACAAAAAATTAGAAGGAGAAACATGATTTTCAAATTGATGGTATTTTTGGATAGAATATCCTCTTTCAAAAATCATTTTATTTAGGAAAAATCACCCAAAAATATAAAAAATTGAAAAAAAAAACCCAAAAACATAAACACGGAATCTTATTTCTATATACATATAATTTTAACTTTTTCTCATCTCTCTTCTCCGCCACCACCAATGTTGCCTATACCACCACCTCTGGCCACCTCCTCGTTCTCATTCTCTAATTCATTCCTCTCCTCGCATCCTCCGACTAAGCCATCATCCTCCAAACACCACGACATCCTTCAACTGCCGATGCTGCTCCTGCTCTACCGATCTCCTACTCCTTCAACATCCATCGACCAAACCGTCGATGTTGGTTTGTCGACGGCGTGATCGATGATGATTGAATTTCTCATTTGGACGACACGTTGTATCCCTTTAGCTTCGAGAATTCAATGGCCTGCAAAAAGAACATTGAGCGCCTGATCAGACGAAACAGAGTGTCTGTTTTATTTCGAAGTCGAACCACCAAAGTCGTCGTTGTTGAAGATTTTGTGTCTTGGTTTTTGATTTTGTGACAGATTTTTTGGTGAAGAGGTGTGGATTTCCGGCAGCGAAGCTTTGTGTATTCATGTTAAATTGTTCAAGACTCACGGCCATTTCAATATCTACCCTAATATCTATTTTTGAGATCTTATGCTTTGAATCTATATCTACTCTTTTTTGGCATGTAAACACGACCATTAGAATGTATTCAAATTTTATGGAGATTTGCTTTTGTTTGAAACAGAACGCCTGGTTTGACGTTCTGTTTCGACATGAATCAAAAAAAGTAAACAAAATTTGATTAAGAACATCTAAATAATAACAGAATGAATCGCAATACTTATGTGTCTTGGTTTTCGATTTTGTGACAGGTTTTCTGGTGAAGAGGTGTGGATTTCGGACAAGCAAAGCTTTGCGTATTCGTGTTAAATTGTTCAAGTCTCACGACCATTAGAATATTTACCCTAATATCTATTGTTGAGATCTTATGCTTTGAATCCGTATTTAAACTTTTTTGACATGTAAACACGACCATTAGAATGTAATCAAATTTTACGGAGATTTGTTTTTGTTTGAAACAGAGCGCATGTTCTGACGCTCTGTTTCGACATAAATCAAAAAAAGCAAACAAAATTTGATTAAGAATACCTAAATAATAACATAATGAATCGTAATATTTATACGAGCCTTTGGTAAATAGAACGATACTCAATAACATGAAAATTTTAGTATTTTGTCGAACATATTGTGTGCATACATTCTCATATCACTTGCAATAGATACAATTACAGAACATTGTATTTGATTTTCAAAATAAAGTGGTAGAACAAAAAGATTGAACAGAGGAATTTGATTTACTGTAAAAAAAAATTAAACAAAATCCAATGTCAAAATTCATGTGAACATGGCTTATAGTTTCCTATACAATCGTTGTTGATTAATTTGATTTTCAATATAGTAACAGTGAATCATGATTGAGGTCTTCCCCCATCAAATGTAAAGCACTGAAAATTAAATATGTTGAATCGTCATTACCTCTTCTCCCAAACTCACTCAAACTCTGGCCTTCGATTTCCCTTGATTTCCACTCCTGCTTATCCCAGAAGTTGCAGTGACAGTCGTCACAACGACAGATGATGGAGGCGGCGGTCGTCGTGGTGGCCGACAGTGGATTCAATTGTGGCGATGGAGGGGACGGTTGTTGCGGTGGCCGACGGTGGATTCGATGATGGCGGAGAATGAACAGAGGACGAGGAAGGAAGGAGAGAGGGAGAATGGGGAGTTAAATTATATGATTTTGAAAATCTAACTCTGTGTGTATCTTTTTGTGACTATTGTTGAAAAGTTGTATGTTATGGTCATTTATCATTTTTTTTAATATGATGATTTTGAGTTTTGATTTTGATCTTTGAATTCTATTCCTGATTATGGATTCCAATCCTTGAGCATCCATATCAAACGACCTCTTTTTTTCAAACAATTCCAATATGAAAAACATAGCAAAAGCATTAAAAAGGCGATGATTGAACTTAAAGGAAAAATCTTTTTGAGCCCCGTTAACACCGTGGATGATGGCTAGTCCTTAAATGACGTGAGTGTAATACACTAAAAATTTCAATATTTAAAATATTACGAAACTCGGATAATTATCGATATAAAAAAAAGATTCATTTGTAAGATAAATTGGGATTTGTGGGCCCCATTAGTTTTACAATGAAGTCCCATCGCCGCCATCCCTTTCCCTTTCATTTGGACTGTCTCCCTCTTCATCGCAGAACCCCAAACCTACACCCAACACCATCATGCAACCCCGCAGCCCACCACGCACCACCAGTGACGTCGCCACCCACGCCTAACCACCACCAGCAACGAGGAGCTTGCCATTCTGTCAGTCATCACTCCCACAATAGCGCCATCATGCTATACGCTCCCTCAAACAAGACGATAAATCACGAACGAAACCACCGCCACACCATCGCTGGCCATCCGTTTTTCCCCGCTGAGTTCACCGACGAGTCACCAACAGCATCCCCACAGCCTTACCGCAGCCTTACCGCAGCCTTGAGACCTTCTCGCGATGTTCGTCAAGTTTGCATAGCCTCTGGTCGCTCTCCCCTTCACTTGTCAAAGCAACTAGTGCTTTCCGGCATCATGTCTGGCCACCACCGGTGGTTCAATAGCAGGAGCAACAACGACAGGGACATGTGTTGTGTCTTGTGTGGTTGATTCTTGGGTTTTACAGTACAAGGGTTTGAAATATCATCGTGAGGTAACCAAACCCCCTCTTGGAATTCCCTTGATGATAATTCTGTGTTTTCTGTGTAATGTGTTGAGGTGAATGTGTGATGTGATTTGGTATTATGGTGATACGATGATCCGTGGGATTGCAATGAGTTTGGGGGATGATGTACGGGTGAAGGTGTTGATGTTATGTGTAATGGTTGATGTGGTTTGTTTTGATTATGGGAGTGACGTGGTCTTTGTGATACGAATGATTCCATTTTGTTGAAGAGTGATTTAGTGTAATGTGTTAGTGCCCTTGGGAGGAAGGGAATATTAGGATTTCCCAAGATGTTCATTTCAACGTAATAATAAAATTTATCTTGTGAGAAACTATAAAACATTTAAATCATAATGGTGAAGAACCATAGAAAAATGTATATATAATTTAAACAGCGAAGTCGAGTCTACAGGGAGGGTCGAACCTCACGCTGAGACGAATTCGTCGGGATCAAGACGCGCAGGTACTACTAAGGGAGGAGAAAGGTTAGCTTTCTCCTTTCTGTGCATATGGTATGACCGTTGAGGTTGCTGGACAACTGGATACAGGAAATCTTCTATATTGTGTGGTCGCATTAGATAAGAGGAGAAACTCCCCCACTATATTGTATGGTCGCATTGGATAAGGGGATGAAATCCCCTATTATATTGTGTGGTCGTAGTTTAGAAATAAAAGGCATCTCTACCATAGCACGTGCAATGGTATCATTAAATATACCACTAATGGATTATGACGGGATAGATCACTATCGGGGCGTGAATATTAGAAATAATTAAAAAAAAAGAGCGAACAAAAACATAAAGAATTAAAAAGGGGTGAACTTACTTTAATAAAAAAAAAGAGGTTTTAATATATTATCAGGTATAACATGAATTGAAACGTGCACGTTTTATAGCACGTAACGTCCCACCCATGGCAGAATCCGGGGTCTACTGAGTAATTCTTTTGCTCATGGATTTCTTTCTGTTTGTGTTTGTTTCCTTTCCTTCTTTTAAGATCTGTGAGGATGGCAAGGCTTCAAAATAGCTGCATACAGATTGTGTTTTCTCTATGTAGTAAGAACAATGGTCTGTTTTTGTATTCGGGCCCTAAGGCCAAACTTGGATGATTGTATAGTAATTTTTGTACTTTCTACTTCTTACAATTTGGGTTGAGGCATATATCATATGAATATGTTAGTACCTCGTTCCTTATGTTTTGTTATTTAAACCTTATTCCAATTTTGCCTTGTCACAAACTTCTGTTTGTAATGAGAATGACATCACGTGTCAGGTAAGCTGGATATTTATCGTGGCGTTACAGTGAGGCATCGCCATCATGCTCCTTCTCCGTCAACGACTCTCATTCCCTTCATGACATCGCTTCACTCAAAAGTCTAAGTGGTTGAATAAAGTAACTTTTGGCTTAGATAACATGAACGCTTATGCAGTGACCTCTTTATTGGTTGAGACCACAATATTGTGCGACCGTCACTAGAACTTTTTGATGTTTTTTGCTCGTGCCCACAAGCTTGCCTTGAGGGTCTAAAGGCATCTCGTTGATGCAAAAATATGACCAAAACATGCATGGTCTTTTTGCTCTGTAGATGCATTATATCAATGTCCTCGATGTCCTTCTGTTACAAGAAAATTGCCTTTGTAAGAAGTAATCCCTTAAGTAGAGTTTTCATTAACATGAAAAATATAGGATGACACAAGCCTAAGTACGGAAATTACATCAATACAAATATATGATGAATACTCCCTTACACACCCGCACAGATGAAACGGGAGGAAGACGAACGCTCAGGCTGAAATGAAAGTCAATGAAAAAGGGGGCCGATAGTCCCTTCACGAAGATGTCGGCATACTGGTAGGAGGAAGGGATGTGGAGGACACGAACTGATTTCAGAGGAACTTTCTCACGGACAAAGTGAATTTGTGGCTCCACTTGTTTGGTGTGCAGATGCTGAACCAGGTTTGAGGATAGATAAACTGCATTGATATTGTTATAGTAGACAATAATAGCACAGGTTAGTGGCTAATGGAGATCAAGGAGTAGGTTTCGTAATCGACCACTACGGTTGAGATACCTCTATATTCGACCTCGACATTGGAGCAAGAAATAGTGGCCAGTCGCTCGGATGACCATGAGATGAGGTTGGTTCACAAATACATACAATAGCCGAAGGTAGAGCATTGAGTGTCCAGACACCCACCCCTATCTGTATCAGAATAGGCGATGAGGCCAATAATAAGAGAAGTGTAAAGTTGCAACTTGTGGACGTCGGCTTCAAGGGTAAAAGCTCTTCGATGGTACGGCTTAAGGAATCGTCATCTAATTGGTCCCTAATTAGAAAGAGTTGGATAAGGATGCTCTTCGAACAGAGTTCTGGACCCGGGAGCTTAGTTAAATAGCGGTAAGGTTGCATCAGCTACTAGCAGCTGTCATCCCTGCAATCAGTGCGGCCTCTACTTTCAGAGATTTCCTCTATTAGATAGTCTTGGCTTTCAATTATGCTGTATGTTTATGTGCTCTGCAAAAACAAGTTAGTGAAAAATAGAGAATATATAGATAATTTGACCAAATCGTTTAACGATTGCCTATGTAATTGCGGAGTTCAAGATCAGGTCAAACGTAGTTCAAAGTATGATCGAACCTTTTAGCAAGGTTTTCTACATACCCTAAGGGATCAGACTATGTGTAGTTTTGAAATTAGGACACTCTCCATCGTCAGTTTTAAGACTAATTGACTCCTGATGAGACTAAATCAGGTTTTAAAAGTCAACCTGAATTTTATGGATTTTCTGAATTTTATTCATCTAAGTATTAATTTGGTCGGTTTCTATTAGTTTATTTACCTAAGTATGAATTTTGGTCAAAATCAATTATTTCCTTAAGGATTTTGTCAATTTTTGGATTTTACTATTAATTTTTTTAAAGACCGGATCTATGTGATTTTTTATCATTTTTTATTAGTGTACCTAGGTGTAGCTAAGTTTTCAACTAAAGGGGGTATCAAACGGTCCAAAATATTTCCTAATCGATTAAATATATTTGATGATTTATTTAACTAATCCTAAACTAATTTTTATGTCAAATCTAGCTAAACAAGATAAATAGATAAATATCGAATAAATCAAACAGGACAATGAATCAGATCAGATAGAGCAATGACATTTCAAACAAGTGACCTCAGATTATTTTACCTTGCAACAGTTTTAATTTCATCATCAGCCTAATACCAATTTATATTATACGGCAAAAAAATAGCGCAGATTTTTGTTCATCAAGATTGAATGTTCTCATAAATCATATAGTACATGGCCCACATGAGAATTTCCTACACATGATTTTTGTTCATTAAGAGGCGAGCAGGGACGGGACACACCAAGGACCGGCTTCCAACGAGGTTAGCATTGGATCGGGTTCCCTTCGTCAGATGCGTCGAGGCTTTGGAGATAAACCGTGTCAAATCTGATCGTGAATTTCTCTCGAGATAAGCGGAGGGAGAAATGATCGAGCTAATACTGGCTATACTCGAAAAACAGAGGTGAGGGATGGGGTCGGGGTCAACCCCCTTTTATTGTCAAAAGGAGAGCGGCCAAAACAAAACGAAATAATGCTCGGACAAGGAAAGAAGGAGATTCGAGGGTCGGGATCGGATGGGCTTTAGCCTGCCCAAGCATTTGCTTAGAGAAGAAGAGATCAAGAGATGGCGTGCAACGCCCCGAAAT
This sequence comes from Drosera spatulata, assembly GCA_035668315.1. Taxonomy (NCBI): domain Eukaryota; kingdom Viridiplantae; phylum Streptophyta; class Magnoliopsida; order Caryophyllales; family Droseraceae; genus Drosera; species Drosera spatulata. The sequence continues at coordinate 9,534 of JAOVYX010014570.1, forward strand.
CTGGCATGCCCGATACGTGATGTTATGTCGTCACAGTCCCATTTCATAACAAGGCCAACCAACCCAAACGGGTTTATAAATATAGAAGATAAGAAAAATTACCAAATCAATATCATTATAAACCCAAATGATATTATGCAAACCCAATTACATAATATTGTTCAAATATCTATAAGTGGTTCCTAACCAAATTATTTCATAGAGCATCTAATATATATTGAACTATGAGGAAAATAACTATATGCATAGAATCTCACTCTAGCACTTCTGTGTCGTCCTGTGGTGGATCTGCAAATAAAACACATAACCGTGAGCTAAAAACTCAGCAACCAAAAGTATATATATGTATTTGATTTGCAGGGTACTCCCCCGACTATGGGCGTCATATCAAACAATATACGTATTAATAACATATACATCTTTGTCCTCTTTTATAATCGTTTACTTAACCATCGCAAATCCATGTCCTGACATGTATAATAGAACTCAATGAGGACAAAAGTTGAAGAGAGAATTTTTAAGACATAGACAGTGATCTGGGCCAAGTTCTCAGTCTCATATCATTCACCGAAGTCATTTGAAAACTTGCTGTTTTTTGTGAAAGTGTTTCTATTTTTCATAAATACTACTCATGATTTGGGTTCGCGGCCCAAAATCACTGTCTCTTGCATGTACTTCAATTTTGCTAAACCCTCACTTACACACTGAAGATCCCCCTATTGTAATACTCCAAGAAAATGCTTAAATGGTTTGATAGTACTATCTATACCAATAAGGTGCACCTTCCTTTTCGGTAGTCCATTACTTTAGAACTTCGCAGTCAAGCGTGCTTAATGTGGAGCAATGCTGGGATGGGTGACCTCCTGGGAAGTTTCTCAAGGTGTGCGCGAGTGAGGCCAAAGCGCATTGAAAGGATTAGTGTTGGTTTGTGGGGCCAGTTGTCAGCCTGGCGAGCGGTTCTTGGTGATTTGGTCGGGGCGTTACACCTACAGAGGGCAGCCGTACACCCAATCGGTCGATGTTCTGGCCCCGACTTCTTGTCGTTGCATATACGAAGAGAACCACACTTGTTCTCTTTAACTAGATTTGTGATATATGATATATAACACATATTCGGAGAATAAATAATATAGAAAGCATGTTCAGTAATCACACATAACACATTTAGCACTTTAATCATGTCTTAACATAAACTCTAGAAAATAAACAAACCCAATCATGTAACATGTACGTTTAAACCACGTCGACCTAACCATGTGTTACAACCATGATATTAATATATCAACAAATTTATTTATCCCGATTCTCCGATGAACATAACCTTAATATCCCATAATGCTAGTTATCAATAATCTTATGTCCTTTTACACAAGTCCCATAATTAAACATAAACTGTGCATATTACACATAAGACGCATAATCATGCGTAACATACATAAACAAGCATAGTCACAACCATCCATGATAACACAACCCAATCTTATTCACAACCATCACTGCAGCCCTACCACAACTATAGATAACCATACAACCTTCTTTATCATCATTTCCATACTCAAGCCCATATATGCATATAAACCTATCCTGAAATCCTCATCATCCCGACGATCTAGCTACATACAAGCATTACCACGCATCAATACACATAGGCACAATCACTACATAAGGGTATAATCCGAAGCATCCTAATCTCCTTCATAACCATCACAGCGCCCCATAACAACCTAAAATGTCCACATGACCCTTTTATGATCGTTTTTTAACCCAAGTGCCTTATCAAACATAACCCTTAATCCGACATCATCTTCATCTCGACGAACTAGCCCTACACAAACATTCATATGCCTATCGGCATCACCACACACCCTCCTTGAAATCCATCATACAATTCCCATCCTCCACATCCTATAAAGAAGAACAATACAATTCACACACACGCAGAATCACATCCTCGCCAATCCAATGGTATCACATCAACAATCACACTCCATAATCCAGTAATCAGTCACACATTTCATGGAATTACAAGGAAGATTTAGTGGTCCTTACCTCCTCGGCGAGTCATTCGACACAACATGAGACAAAACGATCGAGCAAGGCATCGGGCCTGTCGGGCCACACCTGTGCTGCTAACGGGCCTGTTGGGCCATTGATGTCAAGCTCGTCGCTGTTGGGCTGATGTCCGGGCCGACGGACCATTGTCGAGCGTGCTCCCTGGGCTACAATCGAGCCTGTCGGGCTTCCGTCTCTGCGGGTGCTCGTCGTGGATCAATTAGGATCTCGTCCGGGTTTGTTTGTGGTCGGGGTCGCTCGATTCAGGCTCGTCGGCGACTGGGGTGGACGACGACGATGGCGCACGATGGTTGACGACGGCGAGGAAATTTGGTGGCGATGGGCGGAGCTTGATGGTGGAGAGCTCGCCGACATGGTTTGATGGTGGTGGCGGTGTCTTGGTACGGCAATGGCGTAGGGCAGTGGTTTCGTTTTGGAAGAAGGATTGGTGGTGGCTGGGGAAGTGATGGTGCGTGGGGAAGCTCCGAGGTGTCGGGTTTGGCTCATCGGTGGCTCAGGACGACGGGTGGCGTGGTGGTTGGCGATGGGGTTTGGTGGCGGTGGTGGCGGTGGAGGAGGAAGGGCAAAGGAAGAGAAGGAAGGGGAGAAGGTTTGGTATGATGGTGTTTGGTGGAGATGATGTGGAGGTGCGGGTTTGGTGATGCGTGGAGAGGAAAGTGTGTCACTGACACACGCAAACTGCTCCCTCATTAAGTTTTCGTCCGACTATAATTTATCCTAATTTTATAATATTGATCTTTCGATAATTAATTCATATCGGTTAATTATCCCAAAAATATTAATATTGTATCATATTTAATAATTCAAATTTTCTGGGATTAGAATGGTTGCCTTTAACGCGTAACATCTTTAACGTTATAACATTACTCATTCGTTATATTTTATTCACGTATTCATAAAGTACGTACTCTACGTATATTTTAACTCATGATATAACACTACTATTTCGTTATATTTATTCGTACATATTTTTAAAAAAAAATCGAAATTTTATTCTAGTTATTACATGACGGTAGCGGCATCTCGAGCAAGGGAGGGAAAGAAGATTGAAGGAGATGGGTTAGGGTTTCTAGAAGCCTACAATTGGGATCACATTGTGTTTTAAGTTAATTTGTTTAGGCCTTTGAAATGTATAACTCAAAGGGGTCAACACTCTTTATTTTGTTTTTTTACAAGATGTTTACGTGAGCTTTGTATGGGTCATCACACAAAAATATTTAGATCTTTTAAATATGTAACTCAAATGGGTCAACACTCTTTATTTTGTTTTTTTTTACCAGATGTCTACGTAAGTTTTGTATAGGTCATCACACAAGAATATTTCACTTAGTCTAATGTTTAAATTTGATTCCAATTAGATCAAATCTCCTATCAAATTATTGTTTACACAACTCATGGTCGAGTGTACCATATAAATAACACAAGATACGTTTCAGGGTCTAAAAGTGAGCTCACGAGAATCATGCTTGAAATGGCCTAATTGTTTGATCAAAGCATATTTGCTAGACAATATAGCCAATATCAGACCTGGTGAAGTTGACATACTATAGTGCCTTAGCAAGGCTACGATAAAGGGTGGGGTCGGGCACAGATGGTCGAACATCATCAGGGAGCTTAGACTTGGTATCCACTGGGATGCTGATGAATTTTGAAGCGCTCAAGAATACCAGAATATACGTGTGGCTGCAGTGTCATGGAATTAGTGCGGGGAACCAAGACTACTCATTGCAAGTTCTCTTTTGAGGTGACTGATGAAGCGGCACGAGAGGGACTCAGATGATATGGTGAGAATAATATCATCAACGTACAAGAGGAGATTGATAAGCGGTGTCAGAGGCGGGTTTCAAAAGGCTCATGGCAAGTTGTAACGCCACCAAATTTTCCAAGGCGTTATCGTCGTTAAAAATTTATTAATTCTTAACAAAGCTATCACAATCCCATAAGGTTTAGGTCTTAGAAACAAAAAAAATTACTTCCAACATCAAAATCCCAAAAATTACATCAATGATATTAAATATCTTGCAGTAGAGGATAAAATAAGGTCTGAAAATAACGTTACATATTTATTGAATAAAGTCCAAATTAACTAAATGCAAATGCAATAAATCTCGCTCTAAGTCTCCCCATCGTTCGTCTGTAATAAACCTGAAATGAAATAATAAACCGTGAGCCAAAGGTCTCGTTACACCATAGGCCCTATTTCACTTCACGGATAAACGTAATTACGGTAAATTACGTTAAATTCGTACACCATCAAACACATAACTGTATCAACCACTCGCAAATAAAATTACAACACATCACCTCCTAAGTAGGAATAAATAACAAATAATGACATGGAGAAAATTTAAAATTTCAAATCATCCCATTAATTTATATTTTTTGTTACATCATTTTATATTCCTAACCAACCTATTTATTAGTGTTTATGATTAAGGATAAGTTTCTAAAAATCGGTCTACCAATTAGGGGCGCGACTCCGCACTACAAAAAAACAGCAGTTTAGCTACGAAAAAATTTAGTTACGGACAAAATCCGTAGAAAAAACATATATTTTAGCGACGGATCCGTAGAAAAAATAACAAGGAAAAAAATTAAATTTTTTTTGCGACGGAAAGTCAAACCTATCGCTAAATTTAATATAATTAGCGATGGATTTCTGTCGCTAAATGTTTTTAAAAACAATCCAATTTGTTTAGCGACAGAAATCTGTCGCTACAAACCATAAAAGGAATTTGTATTTACACGGTTAGCGACGGATTCCGTCGCTAAATAATAAAATTTTGTTTATAACAATATATATTAGCGACGGAATCTGTCGCTAATGACTTTGAAGAATTGTATATCACAATGATTTATTAGAGACGGAATCTGTCGCAAACATTGTTTTCGATGATGATTTATGAGTTAAAATATAACAAAGTGTAAATATTTTTTGATATCGTAATAGTTCAAATGTTAACTTATGATAAGGCGTTCTATTTCATAAAATTTTAGTGAAAAAATAACGTATTGTTAAAAACTCTTAATAATATATATGTTGCACATGATATAAGATGTTATATATGTAATAAAACTTGAAACATATAAGATGTTGTACATGATATTGGTGTTAAATGTATCACGTATTATAAATGATGTCCTTATGAAATTAAATTGAAAGTAATCATGAAAAAGTAATTATGGCCGGTGTCACGCCCGCGAGAGATGAGCCTTCTCCTCGCGCATCTATCTCTGGTCTGCCTTCTTCTTCACGAGGGAGTCGATCACGAGGTCCAGATGTTGATCCGAGTTCTCCTCTGCACTCGGACACGCACTAGTAATGTTTTTTTCATTCATGCATATTTCAATTCGCATTACTATAAATTTTAAGACTTTCTCTTATGTTTGTTCTTTTTTTTTTTTGTGTCGTTTCTTTTAGATTTTTACATAGTGATGTTGTGAGGGCTGTCACAGCATCATTCACGGTCTTCTATGAGGCCTTATGGACTACGTACTCCCAGGTCCCCCGCGAGGCACGGGATCGCATGGTCGGTTGGTTTGCGGTATGTTTTCTATTTATTATACCGTCTGCTATTTCTCTTTATGTATCCTTTTCTTTTTATGTTTATAATGTTTCTTATAATGTTTATAATCTTCACATTTCAGGCTCAGTACACATGGGATCCATTTTTGGATCTTCAGATATGAGCTGCTTGGGAGGACACGCTCAAACGGCGTGTCCGGGACACGTTCTACAAGGCGCGTGTCGCCATTATAGAGGGGAGGGAGGACAGGGTGCGCTGGATGCCTCACGAGCTCAAGATGCAGCTACTGGAGATGCAGCTGACGAGCGATGCGTTTCTGAAATACTCATCGCTCGGCATCGAGAACAAAGCCAAGGGGACCGCGACACACAATCAGGGCAGTGTGTCGTCCGTTGCCATTGGTAAGCAAATGGTAAGTTTCAACTTAAATTTTAGTTGAAGTTGATTACTTTTAATTTATTAATTAGGTTTATAGAAATTATATTAATTGTTTTATGTTGTATATTGTTTTAAACAGGAGACGGCGCTGAAGAGGAAGGTCACATCCCCCGAGCTTTTTATTCAGAATCACAAGAAGTCTGATGCTCCGGGAGTGGTGGAGACCATTCAGGCGGAGGAGTCCATCGCGGACATTCCTTTAGTATACGAGCTTGCTTCGCAGCTTCGAGTAAATCTATTTCTTGAGCCTTTTTTAAAAATTATAAATTCTGATCTTATTTGTTGGATAAAAGACTAACACTCATGTATTGTTTATAGGATTCATACTTTGAACGACTCAGTCAGATGCCTGAGTCGCAGATGGATGAGTCGATAGATCTCGAGGCTGCGCAGACACAGTCTCAGGCCATGGCTGATCGAGTATTCCTAGAGGTGTCCCGCATCGACAAGGGGAGGGTCTACGGCATTGGCACAGCTGCGAGCCAGATATATCCACGGTCCGCCCTCAGCGCTGCCTCTAGAGATCGTTCTGCATCTAGCACGGGGATTCCAGAGGATTACTTCCAGCTGAAAGAAGAAGTCCAGACCCTCCGTCAGAGTCAGGCGAGGATGGAGCAGCAGCACGACATCCTTTTCAGGAGGATGGGCGGGGATCCGTCCACCTGCCAGACTGAGGCTGGTCGACCATTTCCTTCATCAAGACCACCTCCAGACGATGACTCCGGGGCTCCTGAGCAACGGGATTTTCGATTAGCTGGTCATTGACGGCTTTGTAAATACAAACAATTGATGTATTTCGATTTTTTAGGATTATGTAAATTTTTGATGGGATTTTTGAGACCGATAGATGGTTTATGTATTTATTCAGGTTTTTGTGATTTCAATTTATTTTTTTAATCAAAAATAAAAAATAGTTATGGATTTTCGTCGCTAAAATGAAATACTTCTGGCGAAGAATATGCTACGGAGTCCGTCGCTAAATTGATATCCTTTTAGCTACGGAATCCGTCGCTAATATTGTGTACCCCGGAAATTTATTTTTGGCGACGGAAAAATTAATCTGTTGCTGATTTTGATCATTTTAGCGACGGATCCGTCGCTGAATTATGTTTTAGCGACGAGGTTTTTAGCGACAGAAACAATCCGTCGATAATCCGTCGCTAATGACGGATTTATCCGTTTTTGCAACGGAAAAATTCCGTGGCTAAAACAATATATTTTTGTAGTGTCCCTATGGTTGATCAAGGGATCTCCTGTAGTAAGTTTCCCCTAGTGGCTAATCTTTGATGTCAATATGGCCAATCCTCATTACCGTTGCGTGCACGCGAAGGATATTCTCGTAGTCCACCCTCCTTAGCCAATCTTTAACTTGTCCCAGTTATTGTTTTAACCCATTAGTTTATTTATTCATTCTCAACCCATTAAATCATTAATTCAGTCTCGACCCCATTTAAAGTCGACATGCATCCCAAATATCTGTCCAAGGATTCCAATCATAGAGATTCACATCATGCAACCAAGAAGCAACCAATATTATAAAAATAATTAGTTTTCTTATATTAACATGGGACGATAAACATACACATGCATCCAATTAACCAAATATACATTTAATCAACCATATCAACCCTATTAATTCTAGCACACTGTTTAGGATAACGACCTTTAGCTGTTATAAAAAAATATACATGGGTTGGATGTTACCTCTTAGACGATTTAAAACGACTTTGATTGCTTGAGTGAATTAACGCTCTTGAAGATCTCGATGCTCCACATCACAATTTCCTACGATGTAAAATAATAATTATTACTTGATAGTTGTTATAAAAGACATGATTTGGGGCGAGAGAAAATGAGGAGGAGTATTACTTTTCTATTCAAAAGTTATCATGAAATACAACGGTTATAGCCCTATTTATAGAGGGCTTAGGAGGTTACTTCATAATGAAGAACATCCTGAAATACAACAGATACTTTACAATAAAGTAAAAACTTGCGTAACTATTGACGTCATCGATTTCGTCCTTATTTTCTTGACATTATGTATGCGCAACATTATTCTCGTTTATCTCATTGCTCATATTTATCCACATGTATTATAACACTCCCCATTGGATAATATGAGCAATGGTTGGGTGCTAACGACTGTCTTATTAGAACTTTGTCAGAAAAAACCTAGTGGGATGAAAACCTGGTCGAAGAAAAAAGAGTACAGTCTCCTCCTGGAGTGTGCATTACCTCATCCTGACAGTTCGTTGAGATACCGTAAGCCAATCTTGTACCTCAGCTGCTCAAAAGATGATTTGGGAAGCGCCATGGTAAATAGATCATCTAAGTTGTTGCACGATTGGGTTTGCTAAATACGGATGACTCCTTCATCTTAAAGATCGTGAGTACTTTGGATTGATGTGTTTCAAACTGTCACTCTTTAAAAAGCCTTTCTTGAAATGTGAAACACAAGCGACATTGTTTTCATGAATCACAGTCAATGTTTCGATGTTGTAGATTTCACACGATTGTTGGATATGTTGGATCATCAATCTGAGCCATATAGATTCTCTGCGGGTCTTGTGTACAACGATAATCTCCGAGAGATTTTAGGAAGTGGTCACGAGGTCTTACTTCGTGGATTTCCAGGAAATAGCTGCATCATTGTATGTGAACACATATCCCGTTTGAGACCAGACCTTGTGTGTATCTGATAAGTATCCAGCATCGGTGTACCCGACGAGATCAGATTTAGACTCCCGAAAATAAAATAATCCCATGTTTGTCGTCCCACGCATAATGTACTTGATTCCATTTCATTGTCTGCAAGTAGGTGCAGAGCTAAACCTTGCCAATAAGTTGATCGAGAAAGCAATGTCTTGTTTTGTATAATTGGCTGGATACATCAATGCACCGATAGCACTAATATATGGCATTTCAGGGCCTATAAGATCTTCATCGTTTTCCTTAGGCCGAAATGGATCTTTCTTAACATTAAGGAAATGGACACCATGAGTGTGCTTAATGGATGGGTTTTGTCTATCCTGAATCGAGCGAGAACTTTCTCCGTATATGTCAATTAGTGGATAAGGATCACAGTGGATAGGTGCTCCACCTGTATACCAATGTAAAACTTTGTTTTGTCGAGATCTTTCATCTCGAACTCTTTCTTTAATTAATCACGAAAGCCCGTGAATTCATTGGTTGTATCGATTGTGTTCGAATCGTCAACATAAACGACGACTATGGAAAAACCATTAGTTTATCCCTTAATGAATACATATGGATAAACTTTATCATTCACATATCCTTCTCATAATACATATTCACTGAGGTGATTATATCATATTTGGCCGGATTGTTTTAATCCGTGTAAAGAGCGTTGTAGCTTAATCGAATATGGACTTTGTGGTATAAAAGAACTCGGCACTTTGTACCTTTAAAGGATTTTCATATAAATATCAGCATCTAATTGGCCATAATGGTATGTCATAAAACTGTCCATGAAATACATATCTAAGCCTTCTTTTATAGTCATACTAATCAAGAAACGAAACGTAATCTCATCCACTACAGGAGAGTATATTTGTTCATAATCTACTCCGGGTATTTGTAAGAATCCTTGGGCAACGAGTCATGTCTTGTACCTCATAATTTAACAATCAAATTTAATGTGTTCTGGAGTTCAGACTATAGGCCCAAACACATTACGCTTTTCGAGTGATTGTAGCTCGGCTTGGATCACTTCTTTCCGTTTTGGCCACTTACTTCTTTATCTACATTCATCCACACTTCGAGGCTCGAAATCCTCGATGAAGCTGAGCTCAACATCATAAACCACATGATAGACAAATGCATCACTAATTCGATTTGATCTCGATATCATACTTCATCTTTAGAAGCGTAACATATCGAGATTTCTTTGTTCTCAAGAGATTGTTCCCGAGGTGATGCATCATTTTGATTAGCCCTTTTAGGGGACTCATCAACCTCCTTTAAATGTTGTATACTCTTCTTTGGAGTATCACCTAATTTTCTCATTCTCTTCCATGGGACTGTGTCCTTTGCACCAACCGGCCTTCCGCGCTTTTGTCGTACTTGGGACTCTTTTATAGCTTTAACTACTGATCGATCTTCTGGAATCTCAATCCTTGCTGGGATATTCACAGCAGGTATATGAGACTTTGTTACCATCTTTGCATCAACAAATGCATCAGGTACTTGATTCGCAATTCTTTGTATGTCAAGGATCTTTTGAACATCAAGTTCAGTTTTACTTATGCGAGGCTCGAGGTATAACAATGTTGAAGTCCTCCAACTTAAATCCTCTTGATCCGTGGATAAAGTCTTTGCTTTGTCTTTATTCTCTCCCCCTAATGTCGGGATGACTGTTTCATCAAAATGACAATCAGAAAATATCGCTGTAAATAAGTCGTCCATTAGAGGTTCGAGATACCTGATGATAGATGGAGAGCCATATCCCACATATATTCCGAGCCTTCGTTGTGGACCCATTTGGTTCCTTTGTGGAGGTGCAATAGAAACATAAACTGCACAATGGAAAAGACTTAAATGGGAAATATCAGGCTTATGACCATACACCAACTGATGTGGTGAGTATTGATGTTGTGCAGAACACCTTACTTTAATAAGTGATGCTGCATATAATATAGCACGTCACCAAGCACTCATCGACAGCTTTTTTTTAAACAGCATAGGCCTTGCTATCCATTGGAGTCTTTTAATGAAAGACTCGACCAAACCATTTTGTCCATGCACATGAAGCACAGGGTGTTCAACATTAATTCCTGCTGCAACGCAATACTCATTGAATGCTCGTGAAGTAAACTCGGCTGCATTATTTAGCCGAATCTTTTTAATTGGTTGATCAGAGAACTGTGGTCTTAACTGTAAGATTTGAGCAAGCAGTCGTACGAAGGTCATATTCCTTGTTGAAAGATGACAAATGTAAGATCATTTAATTGATGCATCTATTTATAACACATTGAAATAACGAAATGGTCCACATGATGAGTGAATTGGCCCACATATGTTGCCTTGAATCCTTTTCAAAAATAAGGGGGATTCTACACCAAATTTTGTGGTGTATGGCCTTGTGATCATTTTCTCAAGTGAGCAAGTAGTACATGATAATTCATGATTGTTATGGACCTTTTGGTCATTCAATGGATAGCCACGAGATGTTGATATTATTCCATGCATCATGTTTACTCCTGGATGACCTAGTCTTTCATGCCATAATTTGTTTTCATCAGTGAACGACTTTTGGTCCATGATGGCATGAGTTTCAACAGCTTCAATTGCTGTGAAGTATAACCCAGAGGAGAAAACAGAAAGCTTTTCAACTATGTTCTTTTTGGATGAAGTAATTTTTTTGATGAGAAGATACTTTTCTCATTCTCATTAATGGTTTTCAAATGATAACCATTCTGTCTTATATCTTTAAAGCTCAACAAATCTTTTTGGATATGGGGCAATATAGAACCCCCTCGGAGCTTTAGGATGGTGCCATTTTGTAAAGCAATAGTTCCTGCACCAAATCCATTTCACGACCTTTACCATTATAACCATGACCTATCCCGTGACTGCTTTCCCCAATCTCAAAAGGCCCACCAGTGTTGGCCTCGGGTAACGGGGCAGCACCAGTCGGACGAGAGTTATGCTCTTGGACCATTAACTCATTTTCCTCTTCAACAATTAGATGAGCATCCATCAAATCCAATCAGAGAATTTTTTAAAGTCCCTAATGCGATATTGCTGCTGAAGCATCATATGATTAGGATGAAATGTCGAGAGCGTCTTATCAATAATTTGTGCATCATCGATAACCACATAACCTCGGCTGAGACTTGAACTTGTGGACGTAGAACATAAGCCAAGCGATGAAAACACTCCTTTAGGGATTTTCACATATCAAAGGGATCTTCTTTCGTAAAAAGCTCATCCCTTATACTTTCATGAAGGTCGCGACGGAGAATGCTTGTGGCTTTTACCATTTCTTGTACGGTTCCCTGCTCTTGGTTTTCAATTGTGTGCTTGAGATTTTTCTCCACAAGATATATTTTTGCATCCAACTTTCAAGAGAGGTTGTTGTTCCCATTGATATTGAGAGGTGTGAATTTCAGCGGCATATTTAATAATAACAGATTTAATAGATATAAGTTTTCTGATTGATTATTGTAATTGAAGATAAGCAAGAATAAATGGCGACTTAGCCGTCCGAATTCAAACCCAATAATAAACATGCATAAAGAAAAAGACGATTGAGTCGTCCCTAGGCGTCATAGACGTCTATAGGTTAGCAGGTTAATAGGTCGGTTAAGCCGTCCCTGATTAACACAATTATAAATAAAGCGTCATAGACCGATGGTCAATAGTTAATAGATCGGCTATGTCGTCCCTAATTAGCACGGGTGGCGTCTTAGACGACCGATGGTTAATAGTTAATAGGTCGACTATGCCGTTCCTAGTTAGCACAACAACAAATATGACGTCTCAAACGATCGATGGTTAGCAGTTAGTAGGCCGATTCTGCCGTCCCTAGTTAGCACATTAATAATATGACGTCTCAGACGATCGATGGTTAACAGTTAGCACAGTAATAAATATGACATCTCAAACGCAATAATAGACATGCATAAAGAAAAAGACGGTTGAGCCGTCCCTAGGCGTCATAGACGTCTATAGGTTAGAAAGTTAATAGGTCGGTTAAGCCGTCCCTGGTTAACACAATTATAGATAAAGCGTCATAGATCGGTGGCCAATAGTTAATAGGTTGGTTATGTCGTTCCTAATTAGCACGGGTGGCGTCTTAAACGACCGATGGTTAATAGTTAATAGATCTGATATGCCGTCCCTAGTTAGCACAGTAATAAATATAACGTCTCAAACAACCGATGGTTAGCAGTTAGTAGACCGACTCTGCCGTCCCTAGTTAGCACATTAATAATATGGCGTCTCAAACGATCGATGGTTAACAGTTAGCACAGTAATAAATATGACGTCTTAGAGGATCGTTGGTTAGTAATTAGTAGGTCAGTTGTGCCGTCCCAACTTAAATTAAGCAATATGCATTAATGATAATAATTACGTTTAATCATTGATTAATCAAAAATTAAAAATGACAAACTCTCCCGATAGGGTCATCGATGTTTACCCATTTTCGCGGGATCACCTGGTCATAGCTGAAGTGTTGGGATCAGAGTTCGAACCTGTGGTCATAGGGCTAGCACAGCCACAACCGACTCAAAATGACGCTCTTTCATTATGCTACCACAAGGTGATGTTCAAACGGAGAGAGTATATTGTATATATTCTTCCCGGATTAAAACCATAAAATTAGATTTAAGACAAATCATTAATTAATTTAAAGACGTCATTAAGTAAACTATGTTACCTTATGTTTAAGAAAACCAGTTGAGTATCAGAAAAAGCAAGATCATATTCTTGTTTTATAAAAAGGACAAAACCCTTTTGCCTTCACTGTACAAAACTTGTGAAGTAAAGGATATCACCATGATCAAACCAAATCGAGGTAGCAGGGAAAGCAAAACAAAATTTTTGTTTCTTTAAAACTTCTTTCTTTTGAAACATATATCAAATCCAAACTTGAGAAAAACAAGTTTTGGAATCATGGATATTAACCCTGCATGTGAAACAATCCATGGATGGTTTGTGATGAGCGCTTGTGAGCTTGAGAGTCTGAAGGCTCCGTATTCAAACGCGCAAGGATATACATGCAAGCTTCTTATGGATTCAAAGAAATTGAATCGTCAGAATGCTTTGTGATAAGAATTCATTTACCTTTCACTCAATTGATTTTATTAGCGTAATGATGTTGATAACGTGTTATAAAAAACGTGATTTGGGATGAAAGAAAATGAAAAAAAATATTATTTTTTTATTCAAAAGTTATCATGAAATAAAACGACTATAGCTTTATTTATAAAGGGTTTAGGAGGTTATTTCACAATGAAGAGTATCCCGATACACCAAATACTTTACAAAAAATAAAAATAAAAATTTACGTAATTATTAACGTCATCAATTTCGTCCTTATTTCCTTAACATTATATATACGTAATATTATTTTTACTTATCCCAATATCCATGTATATTATAACAATAGTCATAATAATTGATTGTGACTAGTACACTATAAGTAATCTAACTAATCTATTATACATGAAACTTGAACAAATAATATGTCCACTCCCACATTCCTGTACACATGCGCAGGCCCCCTGCCCCTTGTTCTCTCTTCTTCTTTCACAGACTGCACAAACACAAGACACGACAACAGCATCGATCGACCAAGAGAGCCACAGCGACATCAAAACCAAGCACTCGATTCTTCAATTTGATAACTAGATTAGGAAGCTCGATTTATTTCAATGCTTTTGGAATGGATTCAGCGGCGAAGTCCTATGCGGTCCCGGCTCTGTTGGATCAGCGACGATGGCGAGCACGGCGGCGGCGCTCCTGGGCGGATCTCGGCCGACGAACTGGGCGACGAGAAGGGGCGGTGGCTGGCGGCGGCGAGCAGGACAGGGGCAGAGGGAGAGGCGGCGAACAGGGCTGGGTGAATTGAAAAGAAATAGAGGGATTAGGTTTTATCTTGGAGTTTGATTTAAGAGCGTCTGTTATTTTAATTATTTACACATATTTATATATTTATGAGGATTCGTTAATAGGACCAATCTGAAAGTTCCCATAATTAACGTTGATATTTTTGTTAAATAATAATTATATATAATCCCTAACGATCTAATTATCTAATTTAATCAAGTCTATTTAAGGAATATTGGTTATCGATAATGTATTTAGTTCAATGTATCAATCTTCATTGTTGATTATCAAAGTCTCAATCTTAACTCATCACGATCCTTTTAGTTATAATTTAACCAACCTATATTGATATATCCATTAATTGAAATTCATTATAAAAATTTGAGTTCATGTCAAGGATAAGTGCTATGTAGGTTTTAATGTTATAGATGATGACAAAAGTCGGATGATAGAATAGGAAGATGAAGGTGGTGGTCGTAGGATTGCAGTCAGCCATGACCGGGGCTGGCCTCATGGCTGGCTGGAGGGAAAAAGAAAATTAGGGTTAGGTCTAAATTTCTTTATGGTGCAATGATATCGGGTAGGATGCGGTCCCTTGAGCTGGGTTTGCCGTTAACTTGAAATATATAGGATGACTAGAAGCCTATGTATGAAAACAGTGAGATATGCACATAATTATAAATATATGGTGAATATTCCCTAACATCCTGTTCATTAATTAGTTTGTTCTCTATAACTCCTTCAATGTCGTGGTCTTTAGTTCTTAATTTTTCGTCATTTAAGCTGCACATTACAAATGCTCTTGAGAGGTTTCATCTGTTCAGTACTCGTGATCACTCCAATCTGTGAGCTTTTTCAAGTTGTTTCTCTTGTTCCTTGAGAGACTGCGAGGGAACAAGTAAGCTGGGAGGAGGATCTTTTAATTCAATGCACTTTTAAGTAGTATTAATACAACAGATCAATGCACTCTAGCTATATGTCACACTTCCCGCATACACTGCCAACATCTTTTATCGGTTCTTTATTTGTTACACGATTAAGATACTAACTAGTGGATAATCTATCTTCAGTTTGAATTTTTAATAGAATTGATTTCTCCACATGGTATCAGAACCGGTCGTAGCATGTGATCACAATATCTGTCTCTTCCTGTTAAGATTTACATAACGCATCTTTTATCATCAATTCAAACTTTTGAGAGAAATAGTTCCTCGACATTGTATCACAACTGGTGTGACATTGAAGTCACGAGTACTTAACTAAAAATTGACTGCTGTAAAATTTAGTGTATCCTTCTTAAATTCATGCGTCCCTTCTGCGGGTGACATGCTTCCGGGCGAACTAAGATTCACATGCTGGTTTGGGAAAGAATATAACCTCCGAAAAACTGATCCTTTTGTGGTAATCATAAAAGAACATAAATTTTGTCTTGAACGAATCGTGAACCAAAAGCCTAATTATACGAAATCAATGCCTTTGTGGACTTGGATTGCAATAACTTTTTATCCATTTCCATTTTCAACAAGCTCAATCTTCATTTGAAAGAGATTGGACTCAGAAATTGCCATGCTGTAGTAACACAATTTTCCCAACATGTATTTGGTACATTGATACCAATCAACTATTCTCTAACAATTTTCAAGGTATGTATGTTTTTTCGCTCTGTTACTTCGTTTTATTGTGATGTCGTCTATGCACAAGAGGTACCATGCAAAAGGCCATGTACTTGAGAAAACACTAGAAACTGTTAATTACTTAGCAAATTCTCCACTGTTATCGATCGGAACGACGAATTTGTACTTAAGCTTCAAACATTGACTGAATTATGATATGGAAAATTTGAGTACAAGTTGATTTGTACTAACTTTAAGCTTGGTCAGATAGGGTTTAAATCAATTCACAAACTCAAGCAATTCCTCACACCATTTTTTTTAATTTCGAACAAATTGAACCATATTACATTTTAGTTTTCATTGTTCGATATCTGCAGTGTTAACCACCGGACCACCAAAGAAAAAGGCTAATTCCGAGCCAAAATACTTATAACTGCCACAGTAGGGCGCATGTTCCTCCGTTGTAAGATCCTTTTTGTTTATAGGTCTTGTTGTGCCAGATGAGTCAATGTATTTGAGATTGCGTATGTAGGCAGCCTTATTGTAACCTTCGTCAGGAGAGTGACCATTTCCCATCTCAGTCGAGGTGATATCAGAGGCTGTGCAGATCTCACCCCCCCAATCCACCTTGTTCATACTTCCTTTAAAAGTGGGACCAAAATATTCGTCAGGCCAATACCCTAGCTCTTCATTCTCGACCAGAAGCCTCCACCTCCCCTTCCCTAGATCCTACACATGTACAAAGTGATTTAATTAAACTTGCTTGTTGCTTGCTATGTATAGGCATTGCCCAAACAAATTTATCATCCGCTAATAATTTTGAGATTCAAAGAGTGTACTATTAAAAAAATGATAAGAATCGCAAAAGAATTCATCAAAACAATATGCAATAAACAAAAATATCAATGAGATAATCAATTTAATAACCTTGACGACTTCTACGTTTAGCTCCAGTTGAAGACCATTGTACATAGAAGATGAAGGGAAAGATGGTGGCCTGCTTGCTCCTATGGCATACCGCTTGTTCGTCTGCACGAAACCAGTTGGTCCTTCCAAGTTGTAGTACAAGTCTGTTCTGTAGGTATCGGCCTGAATCAATAAAAATTATCAGTTATGTGATTCATGTAGTCATTGATTGTACGAAATGCAAATCATTCTTAGATTCGGGAATTTTCTCATGTACCGTCGAATATATAAAAAGCCTGGGTGTATCGTGTCCAATCCCCCTTGGATGTACCTGCATGCGTACAAACACATATGATGCAGAAAGTATATGTGGCCTTTTTTTAGATGTGTGGAAGCTGAAAATATTCATAGGATGAGGTCAGCCTTAAGATACCATTGATTCTTTTTCTTTCTCAATTTATCTCATATTTGTCCATGCACAATTATCTTTTGCAAAACCTAGGATTAAATGATGAATTAAGCATGGGGTTGATCACTATAGAAGAATTTTACTTACACGCCAGCCAACTTCTATTGTTTTAAGATTTGATCCTTCAGTATTTACCAGCCACATCTGAGAAAGGCTAAAGTCTCGTTGAGGGTCTTCCAACTTGGGTTTCCATATGCTAAATGTTGCCTTCGCTCCTTTAATTTCTTCATCCTCTAAAGCGGTAAAGACTGTAATAGCATACTACAACATATATTCAAAATCAGTTAATTAACACAACATCTATATAACCGGAACATTCGAATATTCAACATCTGTAATAGCTTACTATGAATAATACTGTTATGATTTACGGGGAGGGATCAAGGGGAGAAATCAACACCCTAATTGGATCTGAGTGTCATATAAATGCATGAATTATGCCTAACTTCTAATCCAAAATCCTAAGTTGAGGAGTTTATTTTCACTTTTTACATATGAATTGACAATGTGGATAAACCGTAAACCTTATCACATATATCATCAACAAAACATTATCTCAGTAAAATTTACTAGTATATATACCTGATGGCAATCGTGATGAACGCTTAACGGGAGGCCAAACATTTGCTCAAGCTTCATGCGAATGCTAAAAAGATTTTCGACGAAGGGATGAAGTCGTGGACCAGCTCTCATTCCCCTTCGAATAGGAATGGTACCTCTTGGGCAGCAGCCATTCATATGCCAGGACTGAACAAGATTGGGATGTGTGTTTGAGTCGTAATCGTCGGCTGAATGCTTGGTATGCTCCAGATCTGGCTTGTAACTTTTGAGTCGTGGATGGTCAAATGCCGGTTGCTTATAAAAGTCAACGCAGTCTATGATATCTCCATGATCTCCCTACAAAGGAATATTAACACATCAAAAAAATATGTATGTCGCCAACCTATATTCTCACATGCAAGCATGAGAGCACTTGCATCGAAATCTCTATATTTATTCTTTTTGTCTTTCATTCTTTATTATATATAGTGCTATATTAAATTGATCGATAAAAATAAAGAATATTATAATAATACGATAATTTTGTAGAATTTCTCTATCTCATAAATATTTTTACAGCTTAATATATATTCCAATACACCTTTTCAACATATTTTTATGAGATCGTCACTATCTTGATAAATTCATGGGGGTAACTTAATGAATTCATTGAATTCATGGGGGCAAATTACTGAATTCATTGAATTGTAAACAAAAAATATATTTTAGTGGGTGCAAACAATACAACCTTTTGGTCAAATTTTAACATCTTTTTAGCAAAATGTCCTAAAAAATTACAATAAAAATATAAATTTCAAAATCCCTATTTTATATAATCTAATGTGAATACTTTGGTTAAATTCATATATGATGTCTAGAGAGAGAAAAAGTCACTATACAGTACCGTTCCTGACTAACGGCACAAAATCATATGAAGTCTTGATTATTCATACTAAAACAGTTACTAGAACTCATCAGTTACTGCTAATGATAACGATCGATCATCTCAAGAATATGACTCGTATATAACATGTGATCATTTCTTTTCGTTTGTTCTTCTTCGTTCATTGAATGGTGTATTATATATTCAGCACTTGGATGGAACTGATCTATAGGAAACAAAGGGGCCGGAGCTATCAAATCTCCCCACGTAATTTAAGATGTAGCTAAGGAAAGCATGAAATGCAGGCGCGCAGTGTGTATTGTATACGCCATACCAATAAGTCAGTAGGTTGTAGAATTACGTACCATGATGGTTTTGATGGTTCCCTTTGGCGGGTCGAGGTACCAGTAGGGAGGCTTATTTGATGAAGCTTCTGATGCTTTTGATTTAAGGGAGGAGAAGAAAGAGCCAAGATTATGCTGAAAAGCAGCGGCCATATCCTTGATTTGATTCGTTATCGGGGATGAATTGACTATTTGTTCGAGCATGGCTGATGTGTTGTGCAAGATGATTAAGCAAGTCAGGAATTTTTCAATTGATATATTTATACCTTAATGTTTTGGAGCAAAAGATATTTTATTTAAATTAAACAAAGCTGGCGCTTGTTTCCATAAATATAAATCATATCCACATTTATCTCTTTGTTATCTTTACCTATGTAAATCAAGATTAAATACAACAAAATGAATTGAAATACTAAAAGATTTGATCAAAAAAAATATTACAAGATGTATCGGTCATGATTTTTTGGTCCTTTGATATCGGTGGAACAGTTATTACCTTTTTAATAAGAAAAAGGAAAAGAAAAAAACCAACATACAGTTTCGAAAATTGAGACTTTTAAGAAACATTATCTATTTTGTTGGTTTTGTTTGTAACAAAGATAAGATTGTGTATACCTCGTCCTCATCAAACCCTATCCTGCACGAGATTAGTTTTCTTGTTGTTAAAGAATAATCTCAAGTATAACTTGATAAGTATAAGATTTGATGTAATAAAAAAAATTACTAACAGATCACTTCTTTAGAACTTATTTTTTTACCAATCAATATTCATCATAATTTATGTTATAATTTGTCCTCTTTTGATTTATGAAACAAAATATTCTATCAATCATTTACACTAAAAACAAATAAAACAAAAAAAGGGAAAATACCATAAAACACTAATCTAATTTTTGAACAACACTCCTCGTAATCCCGTCGTCATCGTCACCGACAGTGCTTCCAAAAGTACATCCATCATTGACGATAAATTCTAACTCTTGGACAATTCCCGACATCATCCCGTTATTGTTACCTCCAACAGTGCTCTCAGCAGTGCGTCCATCGTTGGTGACAAATCCTAACTTAATAAGAATAGTGCGATCGATTCTAGGAGATGACGATCGACCCACAAAAGAAAATGATACGTCCAACTTCATAAGAAAAGTGCGACCCAGTCTCGGAGATGACGATCGACTCATACCAAGAAAACAATATGCCTTGCACTTGTGTTGAAATACAGCGTGCCTCTTAAAAAGTAAAATATGTCGATAAAAATGAAGTCATTGTTCTTCACATCACACACTACTCTCGACAATCGAACAATGCTTCCATCTGTACTCGTTGTCTTGCCAGCTTTTATCGTTGTCTTCATTCTAGTAGCAAATAATGGGTAAGTATTTAAAACAATATGCCTATCATCACAACTACAAAAAACCGGTATAGTTTGCGACGGATCAATTCTGTCGCAAAACGGAATATTCCGTCGCAGGAATATATTTGCCACGGAATTCACGACGCCACATTCCGTCGCAATCAATGGCGTCGCAAAAGCGTTAATTTGCGAACGATCCGTCGCAAACAAAGATATTCTGCGACGGATTGACTTTTTCCGTAGCAGAATATAATTTCTAAAATTTATTCTCCTTTGTGACGGAATCCGTCGCAAAAATAAATAAATTATCTTTTAATTAATTCCTAATATAAATAAATAATTAACTAAAATAAAAATAATTATATTCATTTGGGACGGATTTCGTCGCAGAAATCATTTTTACTTTGCGACGGATTCCGTCGCATACTTAATTCAATTAATTTATTTCTTAAAATTATTAAATAATTAAATAATTGAATAATACCTATATTTTGTTGCGACGGATTCCGTCGCAAATTAAACATACTCTGCGACGGAATCCGTCCAATAATATGAATATAAATATTTTACACTATTGCCTTTTGCGACGGAATTCGTCGTAGAATATGATTTTTTTTAAAAAAATAAATAATAATTATTGATATTTACCGAAATACCTGTTTTAAATTACAATATCACCAATAATTACTCCAAAAAATCAAACCAAAATCGTATAAAATAGAAAAATACATTTCAAAGTTACGTTATATTATTCCATTACAAGTTTACATATACTAATGGCCGACTAACCCGGGATGTCGCTGCTCCGGAGGGCAGGAATCATCGTTTGGACCAGGAGGGAACCTCGGCGTGCCAGTGTCAGCCTCCGCCTGGCAGGTGGAATCGGGATCAGCGCCATCTGTCTCATCAAAAAGGCAATCTAAGCTTGCATCCGTTCCATAGCCTGTTATTGGGAGAACCTGCTGCTGCAACGTTTGCACCTCCTGAGAGACTCCAGAGTCACGAGCAGACTGTGACTGTGACCTGGAGATCGCAGACAGTTGGCTCTTCGGGTAAAACTGCGTGGCAGCCGACCCAATGCCGTAGACCCTTTCCTTCTGTGATCGTGTGACCTCTATGTACGTCTGGGAAGCGGTTGCGACAAGCTGCTGCTGGGAGGCCTCTGGATCCAAAGACGAATCCGTTTGTGACTCCGAAAGTTGAGCGAATCGCTCCAGAAATGAATCCTGCGAATTCGATGTTAACAAGTTAGAAAAGAAAGAAATGAACATAATAAAAAGGTAACGATTAATGAAATAAAGAAAGATACAAAGTTCTTACCCGAAAACGGGTGGCCGTCTCGTCGGCCATGGGGATGTCAGCTAGTGACTTCCCTGCTAATATGGCCTTCACCACGCTCGTAGTACCCGGCTTCTTGTGGGTCTCCACAAAAAGCTCGAACTCCGTCGCCTTC
The DNA here is from genome assembly GCA_035668315.1 of Drosera spatulata. NCBI lineage: Eukaryota > Viridiplantae > Streptophyta > Magnoliopsida > Caryophyllales > Droseraceae > Drosera > Drosera spatulata. Next base: position 31,711 of record JAOVYX010014570.1, read on the forward strand.
CTCTTCAAGCCAAGCTCCTAAAAAT